>CAHIKZ030002401.1:2792500-2835000 GCA_903632075.3 Acanthosepion pharaonis
GCCTTTTAGAGATAGAGATAAGTACGGTATATAACAGAAAGAAAGAAAAAATATTGAAGAAAGGAAAGAAAGAATGGTAAGAGAGAGAACGAAAAATAATACAAAAAAAAAGACAAAAGAAAAGAGGGAGACAAGAACAACGAAAAAGAGAGAGAGAGAGAGAGAGAGAGAGAGAGGTGATATTAAAGGTGAGAAAGGAAGAAAGATAGAAAGAAATATGGAAGAAAGGAAAGAAAGAATGATAAGAAAAGAACGAAAAATAATTAAGGCAAAAGAAATAAAGAAGAAACAAAATAGAAAGATAGAATTAAAAAGTAAGGTTAAAAGAAAGAAAGACTCAAATAAAAAAAGAAAGAATTTAAAAAATATGTTTAAAAGAAAGAAAGAGAGAAGGAAGTACGGAAGGAAGAAACTAAAGAATAAGAGAGAACAAAAACGAAGAGAGTGAGACGAGAAGAATGAGAGAGAGAGAGAGAGAGAGAGAGAGAGAGAGAGAGAGAGAGAGAGAGAGAGAGAGAGAGTTGATATTAAAAGAGAGGAAGAAAGAAAGACAGAAAAAAAGAAAAACAGTTAAGGTTAAAAGAAAGGAAGAAAGAAGGGACGAAGAACCAAAATAAAAAGAAAGAAAAAATAATGTTAAAAGAAAGAAAGAAGGAATGTAGATATTAGGTTGGTGCAAAAATAATGACGTATTAATGTCGTTTTTTTTGACGTAACATCAAAAAACGACATTAATACGTCATTATTTTTGCACCAACCTAATAAAAAGAAAGAATTTAAAAAATAAGTCTAAAAGAAAGAAAGAAAGAAAGAAAGAAAGAAGATAGTAAGGAAGGAAGGAAGGAAGGAAGTAAAGAAGGAAAGAAAGAATGAAAGAAAGAATAAGTGATAGAACGAAAAAGAATACAAAAAAGAAACAAGAGAGACTGGAAAAACGAAAAAGAGAGAGTTGATATGAAAAGATAGTAAGGGAGAAAGAAAAAAAAGAAAAACAGTTAAGAGAAAAAAGAACGAAAGAATTGGGAAGAAGAAAAAAAACAAAATGAAAAGAAGAAAAAAAGAAAGACGAACACGATGTTAGAAGAAAGTAAGAAAGAATGAAAAAGGAAAGAATTTACGAGGGAAAAATTAAACATTATCTGGACTCATAACACAAATATGTCATGATGGAAATGCGGATAATTTTTGCCTTACACTCGTAAAAGGCAATAAAGCAAACGATAAGAGACAGAATGAAAGGGAACGAAAAATAATCGAATTCTAAAAAGTAAAGGAAAAAACAAAACAAAAAGAAAGAAAAAATAATTGAGGTTAAATGAAAGAAAAATAAAGGAAGAAAAAAAGAATTAAAAGAAAAAAAAAGGTTAAAATATTAGGTTGGTGCAAAAATAATGTCGTTTTGTTGACGTTAAGCTAAACGTAAAAAACGACATTATTTTTGCACCAACCTAATAAATAAATAAATGAATAACGAAGAAAAGAGAGAGAACGGAAGAAAAAGCAAAGAAGAAACGAGAAAATGAGACGGTACAAAAATAAGAATTAAGGTTAAAAAAGGGTTAAGGTTAAAAGAAAGAAAGAAAGAATGAAAGAAAAAAAAGAAAGAATTAAAGAAAGAAAGAAAGAAAGAAAGAAAGAAAGAAAGAAGAATCAAAATAAAAAGTAAGAATTGAAAGATAAGGTTGAAATAAATGAATAGATAAATAAAGATAGAAAGAGAGAAAGAAAGAAAGAAAGAAAAAGGAAGGAAGGAAAGAAAAGACAGCGAACGAAAGAGAACACACACACACACACACACACACACACACACACACACAAAAAAAAAAAAAAAAGAAATGAGACGAAATAAAGAAAAGAAAAAGGACAATGTAAAAAGAGAGGTGATATTAATAGACAGGGAGAGAGAAAGGCCAAAAAAGAATTAAGGTTTAAAAAAGAAAGAAGCCTAAAGAAAGAAAAAAAAGAGAAAGAAAGAAAGAAAGCAAATAATGTAAGAAGAGAAAAAACAAGAAGAAAAGGACTAGATAAATAAAAAGAAAGAAAGCAAAAAATATGTCATAGAAGAAAAGAAAGCATATGAGGGTGAAATAGATCGCAAAGGTGAGTGATAAGAAAGAAAGAAAGAAAGAAAGGAAAAAAGAAACAAAGTGGGTGATAAAGAAAAGGAAGAAAGATATAAGGAAAGAAAGACTGACCGAGGGAAAAAAACATCAAAAAGCAGGTTGATAGTAAATGGTTAAAAAGCAAGAAAGAAAAAGAAAGAGAAAAGAATTAATGGTAAACGAAAAGAAGAAGCAAAAAAAAAAAAATAATGAAAAATTGAGGTTCAAAGAGAGAAAGAAAAGATTAATGTTTAAAAAGAAAGAAAGAAGGAAAAAGAAAGAAAGAAGGAAGAAGAAAGAAAGAAAGAAGGAAAAAGAAAGAAAGAAAGAAAAAGAAAGAAAGAAAAGAAAGGAAGAAGGAAAAAGAAAGAAAGAAAGAAAGAAAAAGAAAGATACAAAGAAAGAAAAAGAAAGAAAGAAAGAAATAAAGAAAGAAAGAAGGAAAAAGAAAGAAAGAAAGAAAGAAAAACAAAAAAAAGAAGGAAAAAGAAAGAAAGAAAGAAAAAGAAAGAAAGAAAGAAAGAAAGAAAAAGAAAGAAAGAAGGAAAAAGAAAGAAAGAAAGAAAAAGAAAGAAAGAAAGAAAGAAGGAAAAAGAAAGAAAGAAAGAAAAAGAAAGAAAGAAGGAAAATGGCAGGAGACGAAAAGAAAATAATAATGAAAGAGAAAATATAGAAAGAAAATGACAGGTGAGGTTGACTGATTTGTTTAATGGCACATCAACTCCTTAGGGGTCATTTAATGCCGAAATTAAATTTTCTTCAGTGTTTTGAAGTAATGAAAATATCATACACGTTATTCTGCTTTCGCAGTTGAATACATGGTATATGATACTCAACTTTCGTGAATATATGTGTATGTGTGGACATAATTACTAGAGGTGGTGATATGTATGTTTTATATTGTTGAAGTTATATTTTGGATTATAGTTTGATTTTTTAAAGAAATTGTAGGACATTATATGAACTAATAATGCCATGAAAGAGTTTATTTCATGTTGTAATGGATAGCAGCTCGGAATGAAGAATCAGAGAGCCGAGTTCGAATCTCAGTCAAAACTATTACATTCACATGGAAAGGTATGAATCCTCTTCTTCTCTCCACAGCTATGGGTAAATAGCAGTACAGATCGAGTTCTATAGCCTTGGATGGCAACTGGTCTACCGCAGAACGAAATGGCAACCTAAATCGGGAAAAAATCTGTCTTGTCAGTCATGTATAGAAAGATACATGATCACCTAAACGTGTATCACGCATGGCACATAATTGACTGACTGGATGATTTTATTTCGTGGCATATCAACTACTATGGATTATTTAATGCTGAAATCTAAATAATAATAGTTTTATACTTTCCGTGTTCCTTTTTTTTATTTTTTAGATATATATTGTTTAGATCATATAATGCATTGTTAGTAATTCTATTATAAAAATGTACTGTTTGAGTGTTCACTATTTACCCATAGATGGGGTCCTAACAGGTGCTACCAACCCGGGTCTCGGTGGACCTGGGAACGATAGCAATTAAGAGGTGGTTCACCGCTTCTCAAAACCTCCAATCAGAGGCCTTGGTACAGGATGTAGTATATCGTCATAGGAGGGGAGAAGAAAAATCAATAAGTAAGAAAGAGTCGATTGTGAATAGGAAAGAAGAAAAAGGAAAGGAAGAAAAACAGCGATGTAGAGGAACAGTAAAATGGACAAGAAATTGAGAGAGTCGAAAAGAAAGAAATGCAGAAGGAGAGTGCGAAGAGAACGAAAATGTATTAAACGAATGAAAAAAGGAAAAAAGAAGAAACAAAAAGAAGAAATAATGCATGAAAGAAAGAGTGAATGAAGAAGCTGAAAAATAAGCGCGTGTGAAAAATAAACGAAAAACAATGCCATGTTCGCATCATGAGAAAAACAATGAAATAAAAAATAGTAAAAAAGTATAAATAAAAGACAGTAAAATAAAAATAAATAAAAATAAAATGAATAATAAAATAAAAATAGAATAAAATAAAGAATAAAATATAAAATAAAAATATAAAATAAAATAAAAGATAGTGAAAAACACACACACAAGAAGCAATAAGTCACCACAAAAAGTCGAATGACACGTAATAATATTCTGTGATAAAAATTAGTCGATAAACGAAACACCACCCAGTACTAGACAATTCATACAAATGAAATATAAAAAGGCTATATATATATATATATATATATATATATATATATATATATATATATATATATATATATATATATATATGTATAAGGGTTGTAAGAAAAAAATAAAAAATATATATATATATATATATATATATATATATATATATATATATATGATCTAAAAGGAAAAAAGAAGAATAAAAGGTTTTTCTAAGTGTGAAAGCGATGAAAACGTTGAAACGAAATGTGTAGAGCAGAAGAGATAATCTCCGTTGCTGATAAACCTTGTGATGTCTGGTCATTTGATGAAGCTGGTTTCAAACTTAAAACGCCCAATTAATGAGCCAGGCGTCGACTTTAGACGTTTAATAGTTTTGCCGCATTGCATTGTGGGAAAGCAAAAAAAAAATAAATAAATAAAAAAATAAAATTAAATTAAAAAAATGCAAACAACGAATAAATTCGATATTTGTTACTGTTTCTGCGTGTCGCTGTGTATCAGGGACTTAGGGATTTGAACGCATTTGAAAACTTGTGCGTTTGCCTGTCATAACAAATAAAGCTCTACAAACGTAAGCGGAAATGATAAGCTTATTAATATATTTTATTATAGTTTATATTAGTGCAATCGTGGCAATAATTTTCAGTAAAATGTAGATATTTATGTCGGTTGATTAATAAGTACGCTTTCATCCATAATACGCACACATAAAATTGTGCTGAAAGTGTGGGAAAATGCTTCTACTTACCCATAATACGCACCCCATATTTGGTAATGAAACCCTATAAATTGTACCTCTCCAATTTCATTACGGTGAGCGTTTCCTACTCTTATTTAAAAAAAAAATGTTTTTAAACATAGAATAATATTATTCTAATTTAGTTTTATGATAATTCTTATTTTATTTTACGGCAATTTTTAAAATATTTTTGTAGCTCTGCATAATACGCACCCCTGATTTTGCTTATTATTTGTTTTTAAGAAAAAATGCGTATTATACACAGGGAATTTCGGTAAGATCTCCAATCTGATAAAAGAGGTTTTAGACGAGATAGAACGAATTTTCTTTTCTGAAAATGATATTTTTTACGGTAAGGCTCATCCTATACAAGGCCCACTGGCCACTCGTGCTAGAGGGTTAAGATCAGGGCCAATTACGTCTCTGGATCTTATCAAGAACCTTGAGACAAACAGAAGGGACACTGGACCATATAGAGCGAATGGTTGATTTGTAGATTTGAAGGATCGACTCCGGCGAGAAAAATTTCCTGGCGCGGCACAGGGAGCCAACTTTCCTTGCGGTGGACGAAGCTATTGACTCAATGTATTTGTTCCATCTCAGGTCAGCAGTCAATGTGAGACCGAATAGTCGCAAAGAGGAACTCTCGAGAAGTTGAGCGTCAGACATTCTAATGGGGGGGGCAGGGATGGTTCTCCCTGTTGAGTAATAGAGAGCAGTTTTGTTTTTGAGGTTAACCAGCCAATTCCTGTCCCAGGTCACAGCCGATTGGAGGTGCTTTTTGAGATAAACGGTCAGGTTAGTTTTTAATTAACCCATCGATGGGGAGAGATGAGGTGGATACATAACTTTCCCAAGGGTATTTGCGCGAAAGTGAATATAAGTGAACTCAAGTCCAAGCTTATAGCACTTGGTATTCACAAGCGGTCACTCATCATGTGACTGATAAACCTCGAAGTTGCTAAACTTCTGTTATTGTACTGGAACGGGTGTTGCAACCTGATGTGACCGTAAGCTAAACAGATCTCTCGGACTATTAATATTGTAGCGATTTCGATCCTCACACGTGGCTCCATATCTATTGCCATGTATCAGACTAAACTATCAGGAGTGAATAAGGGCATCTCAAGTTGAAGCGATGAGTAGCAAGCAAGTATTTTAAACGATTCTTACTGGGGGCACCACATATGTAGCCTTGCACCAGTGTTTACTATTGTAGGAGTTAGCTCCTCCTTAATTCCCAAATTGTCACAAGGGGTCTCTCTCCCTATACTATAAATACTGGGCGACTTCTCGCCTCGTTCTCTTTTTGATTTCTTCATTTCAGCGACTACAATGTAAGCTCTCTTAGAAGATCCGCGTCTTCCCATTTGTGGGAGACGCCATGAATATTATACACACATACACGTACGTACGAACATTCACCAAAGAACAAACACCAATGTTTACACACACACACACACACACACTAATGTTATTGTCCATTGTAAAAATTTTGTTTAATACATATATTTGTTTTATATATATATATATATATATATATATATATATATATATATATATATAAGCAGATCAGTTCCCAGGAAACCGACAGCCTGACAACAGCACATGAGATTTGATTATAGTGGTAAAGGTTGCGTGCAGGACCATCCACACTTTTTGAAGGGCTGAATTCAGAGACCTGGTGCACTAAGTGCCACAAGGTCCCCAAACGACCATCCGCAGGTTTTGAATTCAGAGTTGTCCTTCTCCTAGACCAGTTGCCATCCAAGGCTATAGAACCCAGTCTGTCCTGCTATTTACGCATAGCTGGAGGGAGAAGAAGAGGATTCCCACCTATCCCAAGGGTAATATCACGTAAGTGAATATAATGGATTATAATAATTATAATTATGGATTATAATAATTATAACTCCACTGTCCCTCTTCATATATATATATATATATATATATATATATATATATATATATATATATATATATATATATATATATATATATATATATATATATATATATATATATATTGTCGGTCTTGTTTGTTTGTCTTCTTTATCTTCAGTTGGACTTAATTCAAGTCCGGCCATTTTCGTGTAGTTGGACCTTTTAATATTCTACCTGGAGTTACACACGTGTTTCTAATACGACAACACGCGAACACACTCGGTTCCCTCAACACTATGTTTACTAAACCTTAGTAAATAAAGGCTCTCAGTCGAGGGACTCTCGTTGCAAATTTTTAGTGCGACTGTAGTGAGATCGAATCTCAGGCGGTTTTCTGCATTTTTCGTCTTAATCCTTAAAACGTGAGTTTGAATAAATGTCAATCAGCATGTTTTAAAATAAAATCATAATTTCAACATATTTAGCCTTCTAAGAAAAAAAAAATGTAAAAAAAAAAATGTGACCTTTTCATGACCTCGGTTAAGGAGACCCGAACCTGGGTCGTTAGCAAGCCGTCCTAGGAAGACAAAAGCCGTTGTTCTTGAAATAAATGCGTATAAAATACGAACAATTAGCAAAGAATACGATTGTAATTTCAATGTGTTTGAAGGCAAAAAAAAAAAAAAAAATATAAAATAAAAGTGAAAATGGAGTGACCTGCTTAACGCGGGTCAAAGCAAATTCTATTTTCGATTAAATTGAAAATGGGAACAAAAAACAAAATTATTTTTACAATGAATCATTGGCGAAGTAGGCATATTATTTAAACTTGAATTATAATTTCAATGGAATTAAGTCTTGCAGAAGACTGACAAAATTAAAACCTTAACAATTATGAGGTAACTTAAGCATGTAGGTGCGTGTATGCAAGCTCCTATGGCCATGTATGTACGTGTGTGGATTTGTATACACCTCTGTGTAAGTGTGTGATATATATATATATATATATATATATATATATATATATATATATATATATATATATATATGTTTTGAACAATAACAAATATTAAAAATGCGCATATATATATATGTGTGTGTATATATATATGCGTATATATATGTTTTGTGTTTTATATATATATATATATATATATATATATATATATATATATATATATATATATATATATATAACACTAATAAACTTATAAATGTAAGCAGCTATACTCGTCCAGCAAAACCTTAGGTGTTTTTGCTTGTGAATGAACAAACTAATACTCGAGAAAAAAGTGGTAAAAAGAAAGAACTAAGAACATGTATTTCCGGCGAAAATAATCGTCTAGAATCTACGTTCAGAGTCCAAAGAAAAAACCCCACCGACACGAGTAAAGTAAAATACCTAAACAAAGTGCTCAATACGCTAAGTATTGCAAAATAAGTAAATAATCCTAAAGAGCCAAACAAACCTACCTAGGTTTCACCTAAGCGGATCGCCAGTCCGCCCTGACGATCCGCGTAGCTGAAACCTAGGTAGGTTAGTCCGGCTCTTTAAGTTTATTTATATATATATATATATATATATATATATATATATATATTAAACAATAAAAAATATTAAAATTAACATTTTCTGACACACTGGGTTGTATATTAATATTTTTTTTGTTTTATTATTTCAATTAGGTTTCTCGACTAGTTTCGACCATCATCAGGAGAAATAAATTCCTGCTTGTTATTAGTAGTAAACTACAGGAGTGAATGACACTTTCTGAAGAATATGAACTTCATCTGTAGTTTAATTTTGGTCAGTCCTTGTGTTGGTCAAACGGCCACTTTCAAGTTGTTTTTACGATAGAGGCTGGGAGATTCACGTGTCTCTGAATTCCCTCTTTGGACATTTTGACAGTTTTATTGGTTGCTGGGAAGGAATGTGTGTTAATGTATGTTATATTTTAGTTCTTTAGGAGTATATATATATATATATATATATATATATATATATATATATATATATATATATATATATATATATATATATATATATATATATATATATATATATATATATATATATATATATATATATATATATATATATATATATATATATATATATATATATATATATATATATATATATATATATATATATATATATATATATATATATATATATATATATGCAAGCTTCATTAAATATGACAGATAAGGTGTTTTGATTAAGTTTTTTATATAATTTTCATATGATCTTGTAATGTTTTTTCAGCAGATAAATTATACAAAAACTGTACAAATGTTATATTTTTCCGAGCGCTTTCGGATATACATTTAACCATTTTCAAGGTTACAATATACTAACTGTTAATATCTATCTATCTATCTATCTATCTATCTATCTATCTATCTATCTATCTATCTATATATATATATATATATATATATATATATACTGGTTTAACAGCAAAAATGTCTAAATTGTGTAACAGCATGGGGTAATTATCTATCCCACAAAATATTTAATATCTAAAAAAAACACTAAACTAATTGAGTTTCTTTTTTCCAGGTTTTCAGATGAGCCATTTTGACACCATTTGCGTATGAATGACAGAAAAACCCTTTGAGTTGTTCAGCTAGAAAGAGAACAGATTAAAATCGTTTTGTGTCAGCCCCACTATGTCTTCCCAACTGAACAATGGTGAGAAGAAAAAGATCATTCAAGCCTTCAGTAATAGTATGAACATTTGTCCTCTGGCTTCCGTCTTCAGAGTTCATTCAAGAACCATCAAGAGAACGGTTATTAAGTTTAAAAAAGAGGGGAACTTTAGAAAGAAAAACTGGATCAGGAAGTCATAAGAGCAAGATGGATCATCAATCCAACTTAGAGCTAAATACATTCTTCTTGTTCAAAATAGTCTAATAGTGTTATAAAAACCTCGGAGAACATCTTTAATCATTTCTAAGATACAATGGTTCAAAGCTTAATTTTAGCAATTGGTTAATTTTACTGTTATATGATTTCAACAATTTTGCTAATACACCCGTAAATCTTTAAAAATAATATGTAAAAATGTTATAATAGTGTTTGAACAAGATGAAACTCCTTTGCTCTGCGTGTTAGAGAGTTTCTAAATCAGGAATTTCCTACCAGATGGATCGGAAGGGGTGGACAATTTTATTGGCCTCCACGTTCGCCAGATTTAACTCCATTAGATTTTTTTTATGGGGACATGTGAAAACAATTGTGTATGCAACCAAACCTAGTTCATTAGAAGATTTGAAAGCTAAAATGTGATTTCAGGCATTATTGTAAATAATGTTTTCCGTGAACTGCAAAATCGTATTACCCTTTGTATCGCTAATGATGGAGGACATGTGGAAACTTAAATAAAATATCAATAAAACCTTAAAAAATATAGATTTACTTCTTTCTAATCCTTTTTACAAATTATTTCTATCGTAAATACAAATAAAGTTATAATTTTTAAAAGTGAACTTTATGGACACCGTGTATAATTTTCTCTCTCATATATATATATATATATATATATATATATATATATATATATATATATATATATATATATATATGTATAGTTTATGAAAAAACTAGGTAATCCTTATGGGTAAACCCAAGGAGGATAAAATCCAGAGAGATCAATGTAAATCCAGAGCAAATAATTTAAATAAAACAGTCCATTTTAGGTTCCATTTAATAAATTATTTCACTACAGCCCTTTTAAAGGCATGCGAAACATCAGACTTTATTTCCAAAGGTTGAAAAAAAAAAAAAAATTTAACCTTTGGAAGTAAAGTCTGATGATCCGCAGTCCTTTAAAAGGCCTGTGGTGAAATAATTTATTACATGGAACCTTAAAGTGGTCTGTTTTATTTAATATATATATATATATATATATATATATATATATATATATATATATATATAAAAGTGATCATATAAAAAAACTATATTTTTATCACACACACACACAAATATATATATATATATGTATTATATGTTTTTGTTGTATATACACAGTACTTAGTGGAACGCGCTCAATATCATTGATAGAGCTAACATATTCAGTTGTATCCATACAAATGAGTATATATATATATATTAGTTTAAAAGCCATACTTCTTGTGAACTTTAAGCTAGCTATTGTAGAGAGCTAATTGGGCCTCTGATCGAAAATTAAAGGAACCTCCGGTCTAGGTTAGAAAACAGCAATGATAATTTTGAAGAAATAACTTTGAATTTCTCAGTTCCCACCGTGAAACTTCAAAACCAGACTTGAACTCTGATTCGGGCTATAAGTCCAATTCCGGCCAAAGCACCGATTTGGTCCGGAATTAAAATTCAGGCCAAAGACAGTTCTTTAAATAACAAACTCCGTGGAACTTCAATTGTGTTTAGATCTTCAAATCACAAACTCTGTGGAACATCAAAACCTTTTTTTAAACTGAATTTAAAACTCTTAAAATTTAAATTTACAAAGTTTTTTCTGTTATTTTAAGCTTAATTAAAAAAAAAAATTAAAATCACTAATTTTTGTCTGTTATTTTAAAATTTGAATTTTTACCTGTTTCTTTCTTATCCAGACACAAATCTCAATGCAGGGTGTTCAAATACCAGATGAAGGGTAGATTTTCAATCTCTGGATCATCCTGATCCAAAAAGGTATATGTCTATATAGAACAAATGTCTCCCAAGTTAAAGGAGTTGCAGACACACGGACGGACACACAGAATTTGCCGTTTATTTATTTAGATATATCCGATGGATAAATTGTCGTCTAAATTACGCAAAAATGAAAAGTAACACTGACATCTCATTTTAACAGACATATTTACCAAAATTGCATAAAAATATCTATCTATCTATCTATCTATCTATCTCAGCCTGTTTATATCTATCTATCTACTATCTATCGATCGATCGATCAATCTATCTATCCTAGTCTGTTTATATCTATCTATCTATCTATCTATCTATCTATCTATCTCAGCCTGTTTATATCTATCTATCTACTATCTATCGATCGATTATCTATCTATCCTAGTCTGTTTATATCTATCTATCTATCTATCTATCTATCTATCTATCTATCTATGTTTATCATGTGTTAATATATATAAATAAACTTTTTATATTATTTTCTCCCATCTTCGTGTATGTCTGTATGCGTATATATTTACTTACTAGTTAAGCAGTACCTCCAAAAATGTCGGCCATATCTAAGTAAGTTTTTAATTGCATTGTTTATATTTTTTGCTTGAGTAATCATGGATTTTTATCAATAAAATTAACTCTATTATCGACTATATGAAAGAATTCTGCTTTATAAATAATTAAAAGCAAAAACATCGAAAAGAGGCTGAAGCAAACTGTACTGTAATAATCGGCGGCCATATTTATTTAAATTTACATTTTCTGCATGAGTAATCTAGGATTTAGATCTATACGCCCAGCTCCCTTGTCTCATGTTAGAAAGAATTCTAGCTATTAAATAATTACAAATAATTTTTTTATTTACTGTTAGTTCACCCAATAAAAGGCCCAAGAGGGTTACTGAGTGACTGAGAAAGGAGGAAGTAAGGAGTGCTATATTTTGAGGACGTGCAGGCTAGATATTGTCTGACACTGGACTTAAAGAATCCAAGATTGTAGTTGTCAGAGAAGAGTTCATTCGAGAGTCTGTTCCACAAAGCAACAACTCTGGAGAAGAAGGTGCCTGAATGGAACTTGCTCCTCACCAAAGGAACATGAAGGGATGGTTTACCGACAAACTTTGACCTTCGTGCCTGCAAAAAGAAAAAAAAAATAACGAAGTGTCAAAATGAGGTTTTTCCATTGACTCCGCTATTATTTTAACTACCTTCAACCCTCGGCATTTTTTATTGTTTTAAAAAGCGATGATTAGAAGTATAATAAAACGTAACCATATGGTGAAAGTGAATTTATACATTTTTCTGTTTTTGAGAATTTACAACAAGAATATTAAACATGAAATGTGATCAAATACGGATCGGAATCCGACAGAATGTTGGATAATGAAGCTACATCGACAAACTAGAATTGTTTGTACATTTACATACATTAAGCAATATTCACTTCTTTTTTGGGGGGTTAGCTGTGGTATCCGTATTTTTCCTGGTTTGAAAAGACGCGCTATTTCTTTTTGAGTTCGAAACACCATAAATTACACTAACGATGCCTAACAAGTTAAATGCACGTGAAGCCTGATTAGCCAGTGAAAATCAAACACAAAAATAAAAATACCAGAATTTCTTTCTTCTTTTATTCTCCATATCTCATTCTATGACGAAGCTTTCATGAAAGTGAAACATGTTAGATTGATAATCGTTTCTTATTTCTTCTTTAACCTACCATAACATTTTTTGAACAACCATAAGTAACATTTTTGCTCTTGTATATAAATACTTGTCGCAAAATAAAATCTTTACACTTGCCATGATAAAGTCTCTCAGAGAACAGGACGCGTCGGCTAAGATAAGTTTTTCCTTTGTCTTTATTCACATATCTAGAAAACCGGAAGTCAAACGATAATAATTGAAAGAAAAGAGAAACATGGAGAAAAAAAGTTAAGGAGTGAGTATAAAGCGAAAAATAAAATAAATAAATAAAAAAAAACGATGTAAAAGACAGATAATTACGACATTCTACACACGCACACACATACGAGCGCAGGGGCGTACGTGCGCGAACACATAGACACACATATACACCGTGAAGAAAAAAAAAAAAAAAAACAAAAACAAAAGAAATAACTTGCTCCAATGAAAAGTGCATATAACAAAAAATCGAGAAGTATAAGCAGTCAATTGCTGATATACCCTGACGAGTGGACGTAGTAATTCCAGTAGGGTTAGTCTACGAAATTGTGGAGTCGGGATGCTGAAAGTAACATCAGTTAAGTGACAAACCTTTTACTTGTGATAATTCTCCCTCTCTGTCTGTCTGTCTGTCTCTCTCTCTCTCTATATATATATATATATGTTTTGAATAATAAAAAATGTTAAAAATTAAAATTTCAAACACACTGGGTTGTATATTAACATTTTTGTTTCATTTTTTAAATTAGGTTCCTCAACTAGTTTCAGCCAGCATGGCCATCATTAGGAGAAAAAATTTCCTGTTTGTTAGTAGCAGTGAACTACAACGGTGAATGACTGTCTCCGAAGAAGGTAAACTTTGTATTTTTTTTATTTAAGCTTTATCGTGCCACAAGGTCCCCAAACGAACCTCTTCAGGTTTTGAATTCAGAGTTGTCCTTCTCCTAGGCCAATTGCCATCGAAAGATATAGAACCCAGCCTGTCCTACTATTTACCCATAGCTGATATATATATATATATATATATATATATATATATATATATATATATATATATATATTCCGTATACTATAAATATTTGGATCTATAAAAAGAATGTATAAACATAAAAATGTCTTAAAATAATTGTCGGATTTGTCCATTTCATAATGTGTGACGTCATTTGTTTACATTTTCATACGCTTTGAGCAGATATGAATGTACTTGAGGGATTCATGAAAGATTGAAGTTTAAAGGCAGTAAATTCGACTTTGCTAATGGAACGATCCTCTGTGGCTCGATCGGTTAAGAGCACGTCAGGCTAAATGATGGTTCTGTATAGGATACAGGTTCGATTCCTGTCGGAGAACGAATATTTTCTATGAAAATTTCTCGGACATTCAGGCCGGTAAATATTATAAATACTGTTTATTATAAAAACAGAGCATTTACTTAAATATTTGTATCTATAAAAAGAATGTATAAACATAAAAATATCTTAAAATAATTGTCGGACTTTGTCCATTTCATAATATATATATATATATATTTAAATAGGTTAGAAACGGTACAAAAAAGCGTATTAAGGCATTAAAAACTAGAAATGTTGTATTGCAGGCCATGATAAGTTTAAAATAAAAGAACACAAAAGTCGACCGGTTTTCCCCTCTCGTTTGTTTGCAAAGAGAAGAAATTTAGATTATGATGAAAAAGAAAAAATTGTTTGCTTGACATGAATGAATGCGCTTCTAGCAGCTTGGTTGGTAAAATTTTACCTTTCCTTCCTGCCCTGTCCATTCATTCATGTCACCCATGACAGACTTTTTTTTCTTTTTTCCTCATAATCTAAATTCTTGTTAACAGTTCTGACGAGAGGGGACGAAACCGGTCGACTGTGTGTGTTTTATTTTAAACTTATCATGGCCTGCAATACAACATTTCTAGTTTTAATGCCTTAATATATATATATATATATATATATATATATATATATACAAGGTGTTTCAAAAAAATTTGATATCCTTTGAGATGTAAATATCACAGAAAGTACATGATTAAGGCAAATGAAATTAAAAAGTATTAATGTTGAAGATCATAAGATTTATTCTTCCAAATCTGAATGAGAAATTCAAAAGCATGTGGATTATGTGAACACACAAAACGCCTTTTCTCTTCTAGTAAATAGCATTTTTATACCTGTAAAGAAAAAGATTAAAGATTAAAGAACATAAAAATACAAATAAGAAAAACACAAAAACATAAAGACATAAAAACATAAAAGAAACATTAAACATAAAGATGCTATTAAAATTTGAAGTCATTTGAAGGAGATCTAACAAAGTAATTAGATTGCGAAATGATATCAAATTTTTTGAAACACCCTGTATATATAATGGATTCTAATACATTTAACTGTTCTTAAAAAGAATATAGTATAATGAAAATTAAAAATGAGAATATTTCAAATCGTAGTTAAATAAAAAGTATTATGATCTGAACAACCCCGAAAATCTTTAAATTTATAAATGAACAAAAATGCCGTAAGAATTTTTTTTACCGTTAACAATAATTTAAAAAAAAATCCAGACGACATCCATTCAACGGATGTCAGTTTTCATTGAAAAATACATCCCTACTCCTTACCAAATTGTAGCTAATAACTGATACAATGATACTGACATAAGGAAAATCTAGATATCCCTTGTCCAATTGAAGTAGAATATTCTGTAACCATGGAAACGTGATTTTAGCTGTGTCTTTAAAACCCAGTAATTTTTAAAAGTTACTCCAAAATTCGCTTGAAGATGAAATGGAACTAATGCTTTTAATTTAATTGCAAAATTAAATTCGGGGCTTTTAGCTTCTATTTTTGAAACATGGTTAGAACTGTGTAGCGGAAAAAACATATTTTAAATCAATTAATTTATAATATTAATGCTCTGTAAATTTACATTGAGCACTATTTTGTAAAAATAAAAATATCTATAAGAACACCGGATTTTATATCTTACTGTTCTTTCTTTTTATATATTATATATATATATATATATATATATATATATAATTTTCTGGTGTACAATGACAGACCACAACTAATTGTTTCATGCGTCTTCACGCAATCCCCATAAGCCCCTTGGCGATCTTAAGATGTTACAGCGATAGTTCCTAATGTGTACATAATATGCCCATATCAACTAAAGTTACCAAGAAGGCAACTAAAATGGAAATTACGAAGAATCAAAATTAATTGTGAGAAAAAACCCCAAAAAACCCCAGACAATCCAAACACCAGAAAAAAAAACCAAAAGCGTCCTAAAAAGTGCACGTTAGCTTGGGAAGCAAAAAGGGCCCCATAAAAGGGGCCTAAAGCCAAAATAGTGCTCGAAATTACCGGACCCTAAAAGTCCCTCATATCAGAACATATCGAGTAACATACAAAGTAAGTAACTCCTTAAAATGTTTTCGGTGAATAAAGTATGGTTGTTATGACAATAAGCTCTATATTAAAAAAAAAAATCTTCTCCCCTTAGGCAAGGTGATAATATCACTATACAGAATGCCGGGGGTTACATAGGGTGAAAATGAAAATGAAAGTGAAAGTGATTGAGAAAATTGAAAATGGGGATGATTGAAGAAAGGACAAAAAAGAAATAGGGTTCAAGAAGACAGACGATGGCGATTGACGTTGCATTTACATTTTTGAAGATTGTAGTTATCAGGGAAGCAAGAAATAGGAAGGGTGTTTAACAGGTGGGAAGTGCGAGAAAAGAAACTGTTAGACTAGAAATGACGGTTGCATCGAGCTAGTTCAACAGTAAAACAGTGAGACTTAGTTGCAAGCCTAGTAGCCAGCTTAAATTCATGCAGTCGGGGCATCAGGAAAAAAAAATCGTCCGAGCAGTTACCATGAAAATATTTGTAGAACAGACAGAGGGAAATCATGTCATGTATGTGAGAAAGTGACTAGAGACGATATGCCTGTTCAGGATCGATTGTATTTCCGGCCCTTCTCTGGAAGAATCACGAGATGTACAGCAGGAACATCAGACCAGATACGGCAACAGTATTCAATACACGGACAAATGGTAGATTTATAAATGAGAAAGATGAATTCTGACGAGAAAATTCTTTTTTTGCAGCAGCAGAGGTAACAATTGAGCAGATATAGTCTCTCCCAGGGGAATACGCGAGGCCAAGAAGGCGTAGAATATCGTTCTCTTGAAGTTCAGCATTAGTCATCCTGATGGTTGGCAGAAATGGTTCTCTGTGGCGATTTAGTAATTTAGTGGTAAGAATATCATGGTCGCATCATACACGCCTTTCCGAAAACTGCAGAAGCTTTGGAAATTGTTGAATTGATTTCAAAGAGTCAAATCTCGTTCGAGCGCTACCAATTTACGTAAAAGAGTCAACAGCTACCAGTCGCATTTCATTGACAATGGTATTTGATTCTTTGGATAATGCGCCTGTTCCTTATTGCGAGACCAAAAACATTACATGCGTCAGAAAAAATAAATTGATAACTTGTTGCATATCCCGCTCAGTCTGTGCGACCGAGTCAGCATCATCCAGGGTATGACGATAAACTACATTCGGCAGCAAGGCTTTTGATCGGAGGTTTTGAGGAGCGTTGAACCACGTTTTTTTCTGTTATTCCCAGATCCACCCTGACCCGGGGTGGTAGCACCTGTTAGGGTTGAAGCTATTGGCAAATAGTTATCCCCACAAACTGGGGTCAAAACACTATGAAGGTATAAAAGTGGATTTTTATAGTAATATTACCAGTAATATATTTTTCAAAAAATAATAAATAACCTGCAATACAATTTAAAAAATATATCAGCAATATGTTTGACTCTCGACAAAAACCCTCCTTACAAAAATACGTCAATGAAATCTGATCTACAAACTGATTTCTTACAAAGAATACATATTCTATTTATACGAACCTAGCCTAAAAATCTTGTCGGAATTAAATAACCCATTGAAGTGTTGATATGCCGTAAAACAAAATAAACCAAACCAAGACAGCATGTAGATTTCATACAAGATTTATCTATATCATATGTACAAGATTCTATTTATATTTATCTTTCTTCTTCTTCTTCTTCTTCTTCTTCTTCTTCTTCTTCTTCTTCTTCTCCTCCTCCACCTTCTTCTTTGTCACCTTCTCCTCCTCCACCTTCTTCTTTGTCTCCTCCTCCTCCTACTCCACCTTCTTCTTCTTCTTCTTCTTCTTCTTCTTCTTCTTCTTCTTCCCGTGTTCCTTCAGGACATGGGCGATCATTGTCCTCCACATATTCATATCCTTTGTAGGTCTTAGCAATGTTTACCTATTTTCTGTCTCCCCTAATCTCTCTTCAATCAACCATTTACGCAAGCTCGTTGGGCAGGTTATTCGCTGCTGTAAATTTTCTAAACCCTCTTTTCTCATTGTGCCCTAAAAATGTCGTTTGTCTCTTCCAGATTCAAAGTGGCTTTTTTCCCCTTTTCCTTAAACCTTCCTCGTTACTCACATGTTCGGGTTATGGCATTCTCAGCATCCTTCTGTAGAACCACATTTCTGTTTCCTCGTGTCTCTTCCTCATCTGTGATCAGTTTGTCCAATATTCACTGGCATATAGCATATATTAATATTCACTGGCATATGCCATATATTATATAACAGTATTTTCTCTGTTACTAACGAAATGTTCTTGTTTGTTAATACTTTGTTGACATTTCTGAAAGCATTATTCGCTATTCCAATGCATCTTTGGATTTCGGTGCCGCATTTTCCGTCCTGTGATAAAACACTTCCTAGTTGTTTACATTTTTGTAATTGCTCGATGTTGGTGTCCTCATTTTGTAGTTCGCATCATGGGGTGTTCCTTTTGATGACACCCATGCATTCTGTCTTCTTACAATTGATAGTATTGTGGGGCTCGCCCCTTGTACACAAGATGGACTCGTCCAAAGTGTGACAAAAACGTCGAGACAGGGTGTTCACTCAGATTTATACGAGAGTCCAGAAAGAGAGATAATTACGGCTTGCATTACAGAGACTTGTACCTATACTTTCCTACTAACCCGCATTTCTGGACTACTAATCTTCATTTCAAGTTTGTATTCTTATGTTTAGTACACATATTTTTCTATTTCAATTAATGGCGTTGTTTATTTATTTGTGCAGGATTCCATCCCCAGAATCCACAACAGATAGTTAGTCCTTTCTTCTAGCCTTCCTCGACTATCTTCTGTTGGAGTGCCTGCAGATTTCTCACCATGGCATCATCAGCAACCTCCTTCAGAACTACAAGTCTACCCCTTCATCTGTGAGGAGATTATCCAGCATTCACTGCCATACAGGAGAAATGGTTAATGAGACCCGCAAATGAACTGCAAGGCATTCCATATTGAGTACAGAGGAGTCTTCTGACAGCAATCTGATTATCTGGTGTTTATTTTTATGATGCCGAGTGAGTCCACTGGTTGACCTTCAGACTTTGTCATAAAAGTCTACCTGGGTAACATATTGGTAGATAGGGAAGTTTGTGTTTTCACGATTGTGGCTGAGGAGGTTTGCCTGCGAGAAGCCATATTCATCACATTAGAGGGACTTCTTTGTCTTTCATTTATCTACCAGCTCTTTTCAGCTCAGCGTAAGCAACTCTGTTATTAAATAACAGTTATTTTGTATTCGCCAGCTTTTAACATGCATAAGAGACTCATCGCTTTTTCCCGCCATAAAAAGTGATATGTAGCGTTTATCACAGAAAAGAGACATAGTTTTTCCCGCGGAAAAGAGGCTTGTCGTTTTTTTTTTTTTTTTAAATAAAAGGCCTGTCGCTTTTTCCACAAAAAAAGAACCCTCGCATTTTGCATAGAGAGATAAGACATCCATTGACTTCTTGCAGAAAAGAGACTTGGCATTTATCCTACAGCAAAAACTGATCTGTTGCCTTTAACACAAGAAAGCCATCCCATTATTTATTAGGCAGAAAAAGACTAGTCGTTTTTTTTCCATAGTAAACAGACTTGTTGTTTTCATCGAATAAAAGAAACATGTAAATTTTTGCGATAAAAATTGACCCATTGTTTTTCCAGTAGAAATGAAAGTCAGTGTAAAAGCAATCGAACGCTTTTCCCGCAGAAAAGAGAAATTTGTTGCTTTTATCGCTGAAAAGAGATTTGTGACTTTACACATGAAAGAGATACGTTGATTTTCTCGCAGAAAAGTGACCCATCCCCTTTGATGCAGAAAGGAGACCAGTCCCCTTTGAAGCAGAAAAGAGACACGTCGCCTTTTACGTAGAAGGGAGACCGTCCCCTTTGATGCAGAAAGTTGACCCGTTCCCTTTGAAGCAGAAAAGAGACACGTCGCCTTTTACGTAGAAAGGGGACCCCTCCCGTTTGATGCAGAAAGGAGACCTGTCCCCTTGAAGCAGAAAAGAGACACGTCGCCTTTTACATAGAAAGGAGACCCGTCCCCTTTGATGCAGAAAGGAGACCCGTTTCCTTTGAAGCAGAAAAGAGACACGTCGCCTTTTACGTAGAAAAGAGACACGTCGCCTTTTACGTAGAAAGGAGACCCGTCCCCTTTGATGCAGAAAGGAGACCCGTCCCCTTTGAAGCAGAAAAGAGACACGTCGCCTTTTACGTAGAAAGGAGACCCGTCCCCTTTGATGCAGAAAGGAGACCCGTCCCCTTTGAAGCAGAAGAGAGACACGTCGCCTTTTACGTAGAAAGGAGACTCGTCCCTTTGATGAAGAAAGGAGACCCGTTTCCTTTGAAGCAGAAAAGAGACACGTCGCCTTTTACGTAGAAAGGAAACCCGTCCCCTTTGATGCAGAAAGGAGACTCGTCCCCTTTGATGCAGAAAGGAGACCCGTCCCCTTTGACGCAGAAAGGAGACCCGTTTCCTTTGAAGCAGAAAAGAGACACGTCGCCTTTTACGTAGAAAAGAGACACGTCGCCTTTTACGTAGAAAAGAGACTCGTCACCTTTGACAGCGTAAAGGGACTCGTCACCTTTGACATAGAGAAGAGACATGTCACCTTTGATGCAGAAAACAGACCCGTCGCCTTTGATACAAAAGAGATCCGTCGTCTTTTAAGCAGATAAACACCTGTCTCTTTTTTTCACAGAAAAAAAAAATATTTGTTGCTTTTAGGTCAAAAAAGATAATTTAAGGGTTTTCCCCTCAGAGAAAAGAACCACAATCTTTTACATAGTCACGTTGCAGTAAAAAAGAACTGTTACTTTTATCGCAGAAAGAGATTCATTGATTTTCTCGGAAAAAAGGAAAATTGTCGCTCTTTTTTTCCGAATGAATGAGACCTGTTAGTCATTACGTAGAAAAAGAGACATGGCTTTTTCGCAGAGAACAGATACCTTGCTAATATCGTTGAAAAGAGACTTACTGCATTTTTCCGCAGAAAACAGACCAGTCGCTTTTCTAACAGGAAAGTGGTACATTGCTTTTAATACAGAAAAGAGGCATGTCTTTCCCACAGAAAAGAGATGGTCATTTTTTTCCGCAGAAAAGAGACCCGGCGCCTTTTACATAGAAAAGAGACCGCCCGGCTTTTCCATTCGAAAAGACTTCTGTTATTTCTCTCTCAGAAAAGAGATTTGTCGCTTTTCCCACATAAAAGTAAATCGTCGCCTATTGCGTACAGAAGAACCCTCGCAACATTTTCCGTCGGAAAGTGATCTGCCGATTTTATCACAGAAAAGAGACTTTCTGTTTTTTTTTTCTGTAGAAAGAAGACTATTCCGTTACTTTTCTACAGAAAAATGACCTATCCCCTTTTATGCAGAAGAGGAACATATCACATTTCCCGCCAAAAAAAAGTGGCGTTACCTTTTACACAGAACACGATTCGCTTGCTTTTTTTTCCATTAAAGAAGAGACCAATTGCATTTTCCACAGAAAATAGACATTCCGCTTTTCTTACAGATTGTAACTAATCGGCCTGTGCGAACTGCTTGTTAACCATCACAATGTTGTCGACGTTTGTAATTAGTAAGGCACGAGATGATGAGTGTAGCGAACTTAGTCAGGATCAAAAGCATTACTTTAGCTAATGGTCAGCGAAAACAACGCTCAACCATAAGCGCCCTTGATTTTTCTCTGTGTTTTTGTGAAGAAAGCAACAGACCAACAGCCAATGAAAATCAATCTCTCTCTCTCTCTCTCTCTCTCTCTCTCTATATATATATATATATATATATATAAGGAAGAGGTTATAGTAGTTCTAATGTGAGAAAAGTATGTATATTAAAAAGAAGACAGAAACCGCAAACGTTTTTGGTTGTAATGTGGATTTAAAAAAAAAAATATTATGCTTTATTTTTCATAATTTTGCTACACGGGTTTCCGGTCTCGCGACCTTTATCAGGCAAACCGTGGAGATTTTGCCTGATGAAACTCTTGTAGCAAAATTATATCTTTTATGGTTTCTCTCTTCTTTTTTGATATATATATATATATATATATATATATATATATATATATATATATATATATATATCAAAAAGGACATTAGGTTTCTCTCTATATATATATATATATATATATATATATATATATATATATATATATATATCAAAAAAGAAGAGAGAAATTGCAAATATAGCTTAGATGTGGCACAAGGCCGAAAGTATGGAGAAATTAGTAAGGACTGAACTCACTATTCAGTCGTAATTGCTCTAACAAGACAAGCTTACCATTACGAAATCAGGCTAAGATATAAGCAATTGCTCAAAAGTAGGATACAGTGATACAATTAGTAAGACACAAGGTTATGATTCTGGAGCAACGAGAGAAGGTCGAACTTTATATATATATCTATATGTAAAAGATTCTCAGAATTAACCTGTAGAAAAAAGACAATATATATAAAGGAAAAAAGACAATAGTACTTTTAGCCGACGCGTTTTGTCCAATGTGGACTTTTTTTAGGCAAAAAAACGAAAGGAATTTATTGAAAAAAGGTTTTTTTCCCAATATCACCTTTCCTAACAGAACCACTACTCTCCCAAGCTAACGTACACAACAAATATATCAAGACATCAAAAGAAAACAGTTGAATCCCTCAACACAACAATACAAACAATATTTCTACATGTGAAAATATTATCTTCAAAGTAATTGACGTAATTTTTCAGTTGACTATATGAATATATAATAGCGTTTCTAAATTCTTCCTCTAGTTGTTGACGACATTTTGTTTGTTGTTTACAGATATTTTGTTTCAATAAATTCATTTCGTTTTTTGCCTTGAAAATGTCCACATTGGACGAAACGCGTCAGTTAAAACTACAATTTTCCTGTTGTCTTTTTTCCTTTATACATATATCTATATCTTGATATCTAACTTTTTCCACTGGCATGAAGTGGATATATTATCTTGAAGCAATTCTGAGGTCTGCTGTTAGGAAAGTTCGTTCAAAATGTCGTGATAGAAAACTTTTGCATGTCTACCATGCATCGTTGTTTTGAATATTGCTACCACTTTTGGTCTGGTGGTCCTGTGATATATTTAGAGATTCTTGATAAAATCCAAAGAAGAATCTGCAATGTTATTGGTCCTGACCTGGCGTCTCGATTTCAGTCCTTTTTCCAGCATCTTTTTAAAGTTGCTTCCCTGTCCCTTTTCTATAAATACTTTCATGGTAATTGTTCTGATGAACTTCCCTCTATTGTATCTAGACATCATGCTTTTAAACGCAGTACTAGATTGGCGGTTGGTCTATCTATCTATCTATCTATCTATCTATCTATCTATCTATCTATCTATCTATCTATCTCATTCTGATAATATCTATCTATCTATCTATCTATCTATCTATCTATCTATCTATCTATCTATCTATCTCATTCTGTCAATATCTATCTATCTATCTATCTATCTCATTCTGTCAATATCTATCTATCTATCTCATTCTGTCAATATCTATCTATCTATCTATCTCATTCTGTCAATATCTATCTATCTATCTATCTATCTATCTATCTATCTATCTATCTCGATTTGTTTATATCTATCTATCTATCTATCTATCTATCTATCTATCTATCTATCTATCTATCTATCTCATTCTGTCCATATCTATCTATCTATCTATCTCATTTTGCCAATATCTATCTATCTATCTATCTGATATATATAGATTTGTTTATATCTATCTATCTATCTATCTATCTATCTATCTATCTATCTATCTATCTATCTATCTATCTATCTCAGCTGGTTATCTATCTATCTCATTCTGCTAATATCTATTTGTTTACTATCTATATATCAGTTGGTTATCTATCTATCTATCTATCTATCTATCTATCTATCTCATTCTGTCAATATCTATCTATCTATCTATCTCGATTTGTTTATATCTATCTATCTATCTATCTATCTATCTATCTATCTGATATATATCGATTTGTTTATATCTATCTATCTATCTATCTATCTATCTATCTATCTATCTATCTATCTATCTCATTATGCCGATATCTATCTATCTATCTATCTATCTATCTATCTATCTATCTATCTATCTTATGGTATAATGTGCTGTTAGTAACTCTCCACAATTGCTATATCGGGTGTATGAAATGCACATAACATGACACACAAAAATATGACATCTTTTTTTTATTTTTATTTCGAATGAAATGTCTTCAAATTAATGCCGTCCGTTTATTAGTTACATTTCCAGTATTATTATTTTCTTTTTTGTTTCCGCTCCTCACAACGAATTGCGCGCTTCCCATATATTGATTGCTCTAACCCAATTCTCGGTCTTTGTTAGTGTGGTATCTGCGAAACGAACACTCGCGAAGCGGTAGCGAGAACTGCCTGTTTTTGCCACCGAGGACTAGATATTCGCCGATCAGGGATAACCGCGATTTGTTAATAGATTCTTTGAAGAAGATCACGGTGAACTCACATGAGGTCGCTGTGAACTCGACCGAGGCTCGAAGTGCTGGCGATCCCAGTCTTGATAAGAGTCGAAAAAAGATACAGTATATTGAACACCACTTCATTATCTATCTATCTATCTATCTATCTATCTATCTATCTATCTATCTATCTATCTATCTCAGTGTGCTCATATCTATCTATCTATCTATCTATCTATCTATCTATCTCAGTGTGCTCATATCATCCATCTATCTATCTATCTATCTATCTATCTATCTATCTATCTCAGTGTGCTCATATCTATCTATCTATTCATCTATATCTATCTATCTATCCATCTATCTATCTATCTCAGTGTGCTCATATCTATCTATCTCTCTATCTATCTATCTATCTCTCTATCTGTCTATCTATCTATCTCAGTGTGCTCATATCTATCTATCTATCTATCTATCTATCTATCTATCTATCTCAGTGTGCTCATATCTATCTATCTATCTATCTATCTATCTGATATATATCAGTTTGCTTATATCTATTTTTACATACATATATATATACATACATATATATACATACATACATACATACATACATATATATATATATATATATATATATATATATATATATATATATATATATATATATATATGCATGTTTCATTACAAACGACAGACAAGGTACTACGGTTGAGCTCAAAAAAAAAAAAAAAAAAAAAGAAAAGCTTAACCGAAGTACCTTGTCTGTCATTTTTAATGAAGCATGCATAAAGGAAGGATTGCTGCTTAAATATACAACAATCAAATATATATATATATATATATATATATATATCAGTTTGTTGATATCTATCTAGCTAGCTATCTATCTATCTCATTCCATTCAATTCTGTCTCAGTCTGTTCATATCTATCTGATATATATCAATTTCTTTATATCTATATTATATATATATATATATATATATATATATATATATATATCAGTTTGTTTATATCTATCTATCTATCTATTTATCTATCTCAGTCTGCTCATATCTGTCTGCCTGTCTATCTATTTAAAGTACCTCGGCATGATCAATTTGTTAGCAAAGCTGGGCTGGTTGGTTGTCTTGTATTACCGAATAGCTATCTAACTATACCAGTCTATCCAATTCTCACTCAGTCTATTCTTATCTTACTCTCTCTCTCTGTCTGTATCTCTCTCTCTCTCTCTCTCTCTCTCTATATATATATATATATATATATATATATATATATATATCTCGGTCTGTTCATTATCTTTCGATTTCCTATTTCTCCTAATCACAAGACTCCTTTTGGCAACTGGCGTACTGATTGGGATTCATTTCGTGACTTTATTCCGGACGCCCCTTCGATTGATATTCTTAACCTTCGTATTGAGAATTCTGTCACAACGGGTTTTTTGGGGGGGATGGAGTCGGCATTGATGCTTTTGTACCTTCTCATAAATAACAGGTTAAACCACAATCATTTTGGTTCACACAGGCCTGTTCAGCACCTATACCCCACAGGAATCACTTTATCCGGTTATAACTGCGTGATAGTTCCGACAATCACAGATGCCTATTTGAGTCTACTCACAATAATTGTAAATGTGTCCTTGCTGAGAGAATGAGGTACTATATAGGCTTTAACAAGTTTAGTTGTGACTACTGCAACAGTGTGTTTCAAAGGCTTTTATTAAGGCTTCTATTGCTCCCTTCATTTCTATTATATGAGGCGTCTATTTCTCTTCTCATTTCTAATTTGTATGGATTCTATTCCTCTTCTCTTTTCTGTTATATAAGTCGTCTATTGCTCTTCACATTTCTATTATATAAGGATTCTAATCCTCCCTGTTTTCTGTTATATAAGGCAGCTATTCCTTTTCTCATTTTTATTATATAAGGATACTATTCCTCCCCTCTTTTCTATTATATATGGCTTTTATTCCTCCCCTATTTTCAATTATATAAGGCGTCTATTCCTCTTCGCATTTATTTTATATAAGGGTTCTATTCCTCCCGTCTTTTTTATAATATAAAGCGGCTATTTCTCCCTTCTTTTCTATTATATAAGGCTTCTATTTCTTCACTCAGTTTGAGGTGTTAACATCTGCTGATAAAGCGTAAAATTTTGCTCGTAAATTGTGCTCTTGACATATCTGGTGTATGTTTGCTTGACTTTTCACTTAGAACTAAGTCTCTATTGAGTGAAATGCATTTAACTCTAAACTGGATCACTTCAAAGCATGTGTACTTGATGCTATTCCTGAAATTGTCCTTAAGAAATATTTTTATTCTCTTTCAATCCCAATAGCCTCTTTGCGTCTCAGTGGCATTATCGCCTTGTTTGGGATGAAAAAACAAAAACGACAAAAAAGCAAAGACAGAAAAATGGTTAAATTAACAAACATTTTAAAATTAAATCGTACTAATTTGCACCGTTTATTTAACTCTTTGAACTTTTTATTTTATATTAATTTCTCGTTTCCCTAATTGCTACAACACCTTCCTGTTTTTCCAGCCTCGACAAAGTTAAAAAAAAAGAAGTTTACGCGGCCTTGTGGATGATGAATTATTTTCCATTTTACAATCCTTTTCCCACAGACGAAACAACGGAAGCCTATCACTCCACTATCGTCATATGCGTGGAAAAATGTTCTGACAGGCTACATTCCTTATTTCCAACGGTTCATGCCTTCATAAGTAGAACCAGCTAGGCAATGTACCCAGGGGTGAAGCGTCCTTATTCCCTTCGTAATAGATTGGTAAGAAAGTAGTTCCATTTGGATAATGTCTTTACAAGAGCTGCTGCTTTGTGGCGAAGACTCGTGAGAGAATTTCTTCCGTAACCGCTCCAATTAATCGGTTGATCGCAGACTTGAAAAATCTAATGTTAACCGTTATCTATCCTTCACACACACACACACACACACACACACACACACACACACACACACACACATATATATATATACATACATACATATATATATATATATATATATATATATATGACTCTCACGTGGTCATGTGTGAGGTCACGAGCTGCAGTGCTATTTTCGCTTCCACGTCTCGTATACACGAGTTTGTCGTTGCTTGGAAATCTTTCATGCAACTAAAACAGACTATCATTATTGTTTTGTCCGTGTATTGTTTAATATATTGAAATGTAATTGTCATCTTTGATAATGGCCTATGTAAGCCGATAGCTTAGATAGAATTAAAAAAAGCGTATCAATATTGTGCTTTACTCGCATTATTCAATGATAATGTTATTAAGCTTATCAGACAATATTAAAACAATTTACTTAGAATAAATAGACAAAACTTGTCAATATTATTTAATAAAACATGCATCAATATATATATATATATGTATATATATATATATATACATGTGTGTGTGTGTGTGTATATTAAAAAAAGAGAAATCGCAAACATTTTTAGTTTTAATGTGAATTTTTTTGAAAAATATATTATGCTTTATTTTCCTTAATTTTGCTACACGTGTTTCCGATTTCGCGATCTTCATTAGGCAAAGAGTGGGTATTTCCACATATTATTAAAAGGAATTAATTTTTATGTTTTTCGATGTTAAATATTCTCGATATTAGTCATTCCCTTCTTTTGTGTGTTAGTGTCTTCCTTGAATTGGCCGTTTCCTTTTTTCTTTCTTCTTTTTAATATACACACTTTTCTCTCGTTGAAACTACTATAACCTCTTTCCTTTATATATATATATATATATATATATATATATATATATATATATATATATATATATTATGTTTGGGTCAGTGATTGGGGCAATCTAAGTTTAATTATAAGACAGAAAAAGACTAACTCTTTCCGCATTCCTCATTTTGGCCTTGTGCCACATTTTGTATTTTTTATACAATTAAATATCGCTCTTCGCTATGGTATCTAGACTTTTTGAATTTAAGCGCAGTACTAGACCGACGGCGAGACCTCATCAATTTATAATTGAGCTGGCTAGGTGTAACCGTAAATTCTAAATTAACAGTCTCTTTTCTCGCACTTCACGCTTGTGGAACTCTCTTCCGGCTCCATGATTTCTAGTCAATTTTAATCTGCCAAAATTTAAATGCAATGTCAATAGCTATCTACTCTCCTCTTGTTTACTCTTTCTGTTCATTATTAATGTTTCTGTTCCTAATTCTTCCACATCTAGTAACCACCTGTATCTTAGAGGCTTTATTGCTTTGCATGGAATAATCTCGATTAAAAAATATCTTATCGCGTGTATCAGTTATTACAAATTTAGCATAGGAAAAAATAGTGAGCATAGAACAGATTGTGCTAGAGATAGTTTCGTGCAATACCGCAAATTGTTACAAAACCAAAAGAATAACCTAAAAGCGATGTTCTTAAATAGTCACGTCAAATCAAGACTTTCATATGGATGTCATCCATAGCACCAAACCCGTCTAGAAATATCTAAACTCTCAGTTGTATACAACTGTTTTCTGAGACCAACTGTTAAAATGGCTTTCAGCGAGTGAAGCTTGTTGGTCTTGACAAAGACGAAACTTATTCGAACCTTGTGGACTGGCGCCACAGAATCACAAACAAAGGACTTTACCAAATAACAGAAACGAGATCACGTGAAGACTTTCAACAACAGCAACAACTAAAATGGATAGCGCATGGAACTGGAAGTGAAAATAATGATATAATCAAGACGTTGTTATTCCACACTACTTTAAACAAAAGGTTAGGAAAGAAACCACTATTAATCATGGAAAGAGCGATAACAGTTACTGGACTTGAAAAAAGTATTTTCCTGAAAAAGTTCCTTAAGAAACAGATTTTATAAATTTTAATTGAAAGGAATACAGTCTACTCGGTCAATGAATGCCAATGGTTTCCTTATTAGGAAACGTATAATATTGCCATTCTTTCTATCTATATACTCTTTCTTTCTTTCTTTTTTCTTTCTTTCTTTCTTTCTTTCTTTCTTTCTTTCTTTCTTTCTTTCTTTCTTTCACACTCACTTAGTTTCTCTTTCACTCTATATCTTTTTCGCCATCTTTCTTTTTCTGTTTCAATCACGTGCTACTTTTCTTTCTTTTTTCTCTCTTTCTTTCATTTTTCATTTTCTCTTTCTTTCTTTCTTTCTTTCTTTCTTTCTTTATTTCTTTATTTCTGTTTCTGCCTTTTTCATCTTTCTTTCTCTCTCACTCAACAGGTACTTGTCTTTCTTTCTTTTATCATTTCACTCCTTCTTTCTTTCTGTCACTCTATCTTTCTTTCGGTCTCTCGCACAATCTTTCTTTCTTTTACTTCTCTCAGTCTATTTATACTTCTTTCTTTCTTTCTTTCTTTCTCCTCTTAACCTACTTTGTCCCCTTCTTTACTTTCTATTTTTGATAATTTTCTTTTATTTTCTTTCTTTCTTGTATCGTTCATTTCTCTCTCTATTTCTTTCTGTCTTTCATGTAACTCGAAGAGTAAATAGCAACATAATCAAGATGTTTCAAGATTCCACACTATTTAAAACAAAAGGCTAGGAAGGAAACTCCCATCTATACTGGAAAGAGCGATAACAGCTACTGGGCTTGAAAAACACATTTTCCTGAAAAATTGTTTTAAGAGAAAGATTTTATAAATTTCACAGCTACATAGTGTCGCTGGAAACGTAGCCTGTCACGTACATCGATATCACTATTGCTAGAATTCCTAACATTACTCACATCCACTCCATAAGCATCCAGTTAGCCGATATTTGCTAAACATTCCAATAAACAATCTAATAAATAAATTATATTTAATATTTTTGCAATCAATTCTCAAGAAGAAAGAAAATCTATAAATTCACTTTTGCATGTTTATTAAAATTCTAATTATCACTTTTTAAAACAATAAACATTGCCGAGGAGTGAAGGTAGTTAAAATAATAGCGGTGTCAAGGGAAAAACTATCTTTTGTGGATATGAAGGTTCAAATTTGTCAAAATTTCTTCACTCGCTTTGATAAAGATTCTCAAGGAACGAAATGAGTTGGCATGAAGTTTTCCTTTTCTTTCCTTTAATTTATTCGACAAGCGTCTATGAAGATAACAGATGCAGTTAATTCAATGAAATTCTTGTACTTTATATGCACTTTCAAGTCAGACGCCATTTTGGCATGGCAAAAATAAATTATTGGTTTGTGGTGGGAATATTTAACGTCTATTGACTTCCCTTGTCTTTGGCGTGAAGGGTCAGAATAATGAAATAGGAGCGTTCTTTTTTTCAGCGATCATTGTATATTCCTTAAAGAGGATTGACGATAAGATTCTTCGGCATTAGAAAGCAGCGAACAGGACTGTTTCTTTATTAACTCGGAAGCATGATTTAATGTATGTAATAAAGAACAATGGAAAGAAAGAATTTAACCCCTCTGTTCATTATTCTGATAATCCAAGCCTCGTAGCGAAGAACTGTGTGCATGTGTGAGTGTGTGATTTTTCTCTTTAAGCATTGAATAATAACAAACAACTGAGCCCTTTGGCTTGCCTCCTTAGAATATACAGATAAAAAGAAGACAAATTCTCATTTGCATTTAAAAAGAAGGAAGCGAGAAAATAAAATGGCAACAAAAGACAGAAAGAAATATAGAGAAGAAGGAAAAAGAAAAAAAAAATGAAGGAAAATACAGAATGAGATAGGCATACACACAGAAATATATATATATATATATATATATATATGTACATATCTATATATATATGTATATATATATGTATATATCTATATCTATATATATGTGTACATATCTCTCTCTCTATATATGTATATTTCTATATCTATATATATGTATATATCTATATATATATATATATATATTTATATATATGTATATATCTATACATATATGTATATATCTATATATATATATGTGTACATATCTATATATATATATATCTCTATATATGTATATATATATATATATCAATCTATATATATATATATATATATATATAGAGAGAGAGAGAGAGAGATAGGCAGATAAAAAGAGAGATAAAGAGTGGGGGGAATTATATGAAAAAAAGAAAATATATCCAAGTGGCAAGAAAAATAAATTGCTTCGAAGAAAAAGATGAGTTAATAACATGATGCATAAAAAGGAAGAGAAAGGAGAGAAGAAAATCAACGAATAATAATATCTGGCAGACTACCCGTCAAAAACATGATCAAGCCGACATTAATTGAGTAAGTAAACAAATGAATAAACAATAATTTTACGCATGAAAAATTTAGTCTTTGTAACTATATATTACAATTATATATATATATATATATATATATATATATATATATATATATATATATATATATATAGTTCCGCTTGTGCAGTATGGGACAAAATCCTGTTGCCAAATATAGGGTCTTTCAGCAGCCAACCTCTTGAATCGTGTGTCTAATGTGGTTGCAGCATAAACTCCTTTTTTTGTTGCATGGTCGGGAATATCCTGTTGTTTTTGTTGTTAGTTTATTACGGATTACCTTGTCCCCTGAAATGTGGTTACTATTTATGATTTCTTTTAGGTTCTTAGGTCTACGATATGCTAGAAAGTCGGGTTCCTCAAACGATTTTTTTAGGTCTTGTAGCATTTCCCAGCGAATTTTGATTATTAGAGATAGTGGAGGCAAAGTGGGATTGAAAGTGGTTACTAGAGGGATCGGCTGGGTTTATTTTTAATCTTGTACATTAGGGTGTCTTCTCTAGGTGTGGAAATTGCTTTATTTATTTGTTCCCTGATTAGGTGTTTATAGCCACGTGTTGTGAATTGATGCTCAAGATTTTGAGTGTGTTTATTTTATTGTGTTTTATTGTTGGAACATATCCTTCTGAGTCTAAGTGCTTGCGAATAAGGAAGGTTCACTTTGAAGTGTTTAGGGTGGGAAGGCTTAAAGTGTAGATAGTTGTGGGTGTCGGTGATTTTAGGGTGTAGTGTCGTTTTTAGTTTCCTGTTTTCATTTATGTAAATGCGGGTGTCTAAAATGTTACCGATTTTGTGGAATTTTCATAGTCAAACTTAAATGAGTCTTGTACTGTATTTAGGGTAATAAGGAATTGGCTAAGTTTGTCGTCACTGCCCTTGTATACAAAGAATATATCATCGATATATCTTGCATAGAATACGCAGTTGCTACCGATGAGGGGATAGATATGGGCCTCCTCAAATTTTCCAATGAATATTGTAGCATATGATGGAGCTGCAATGGTGCCCATGGCACAGCCTCTTACTTGCAGGCAGTGTGCTCCATTGAAGTTGAAAATATTCAATGTAAGAATATGCTCCATTAGCTTCATGATAACTTATGTGGGGGGGGTGTCTTATTTTCTTCTTTTAGTAAATGCTTCCTGAAGGGCGGTTAGCTATTCGATGTGTTTAATGTTTGAATAGAGTGATCCTACGTCCATAGTCACTAGAATAGCATTCTCTGGAACTGTTTGTATGTGATTAATTTTGTTTAGTAGATCTGTTGTGTCTCTGATGTAGGATTTTACTTCCTTAGCTAGATGTTTTATGTAATGGTCTACGAATTTGGAAATTTTGGTCGTGTGGCAGTTGAATGATGAAATAACCGGCCTTACTGGGTTGTTGCTTTTGTGTATTTTAGGAAGGAGATAGAAGCGAGCAGGTCTGATGTTTGTGGGTGTAAGTGTTGTGCATGTTTCCTTGTCGATTAGATTTTTGCGAAGCATCATGTTTAGTGAGTTAGTTAATTCTTTTTGGTATTCAGGAAGAGGGTCTGTAGGTAAGCTTTTATAGATTTCTTTGTCGGCTAGCTGATTGTTGGCCTCTTTAATGTATTCTTTGATTCCCCAGATCATTGTGGCACCCCCTTTGTCAGCCTGTGTTATGATTAGGTCATCTCTGTGTGTCAGCGTGTCGAGGGCTATACGTTCCCCTTCAGTAATATTGTTACGCGGCAGCTTACGTGCTACTGTTTTCTTTATGTCATTTGCTACGGCTAGTCCAAATGTCTGTATAGTAATATCTGTGTTTTGTGGGGTGAATGTAGTGTCCTTCTCTTTTAATGTATCAAGTATGGAAGTTGTGTGATCATTGTACCTGTAGTGGGCTTTTAGCCGTATTCTTCTGAAGAAGGATTTCAGGTCCTTTGAAAAGGTGTCTTTATCAAACATTGGGGGACTAGGGCAAAAGTTTAGTCCTTTATTTAATAACCTGAATGTGTTGAGCGAAAAAATATTGTTACTTAAATTTATAACTCGCCCGTATGGCTCATGTTTTAAGTTGTACGCATAGCGAAGTTCTTTCGTAAAAGCTTGAAAGCTTGCATCATGTCTTCTATTAGGGATGCTATACCCCCATTCAAGTGTCCTGGTTGTGGACTTTCCTGTTTTTTTGAAGGTTGAGTGTGTTTGCTGTTGATTTTCTACTAGGGGTTAATCTGGGTGGTGTGGGATGTCTAATGGGGTTATGCGTTTTGTAGAAGGGCTGCTGTGTTTTGGTTTGTGTATGTTTGTACGGCAGCCTAAGATATCCGATGCAATGAAAACGAAAGTAATATATAAATTCTAACGTTCATGCATATATATACAAGGTAACCAAAAAAGTTCTGTCCGTTTTTAAAGGAAAAAAAGAAAACGCTTCACAGTATGTGTAACTTATATTTAGTCTTCGAAGTAATCGCCATCGGCATCCAGCACCTTCTGCCAACGTGTCTCCAGCTGTTCAATGCCCTTGCGGTAGAACTCGGGGAGTTTTGATGCAAAGAAGTCCGTGAAGGCTTTGCGCAAGTCTGCTTCATTGGTGAAGGATTTCCTACGAAGATGATTATCCAGGGAGTGGAAGAGGTGGTAATCGGATGGCACAAGGTCAGGTGAATAAGGTGGATGGCACAAAGTCTACCATCCAAGTTTCTGTATAGTATACCTGACCACTCGCGCGACATGCGGCCTGGCGTTGTCATGGAGGAAAAGCACACCTTTGCGATTCATCAGTGCTGGCTCCTTCTGGCGCAATGCCTGTTGCACACGTTTCAATTGCTGCGAGTATAGGTCTCCAGTGACCGTTTGGTCCGTTGGTAGCAGTTCATAATGAACCACTTGACGACCTGTCCACCAGACACAAAGCATAATCTTGCGTGGGTGCATAGGCGGTCTTGCGGTGTGAGGGACAGCATCCTGAGGAGACAACCAATGTTTGGAACGCTTGGGAGTTTCGTACAGAACCCACTTGTCATCACTGGTAAGCACTCGATTGAATAAGGATTAGGTACGGTGGCGAGAAATCAGCTGTCATTAATTGTCCTTTGTGGACCTCCAACAGCGCTCGCGGAACCCACTTGCTCAGTTTGTACGTCTTACCTAGGCAGTGCAGGTGAAGTTTAACTGTTTCATCGGAAACGGTGAACTGCAAGTTCACCACACTTTAGACTACTGTCCTCTTCAATGGCCACCTTCAGGACTCCGTCAACCAAGACCTGTGGTCGTCCACTGCAAGGCTCATCATAGAGAGACAAATCTCCCGACTTGAATTTTCGAAACCAACGCCTTGCAGTACGTTCATTCACAGCACTATCCCCAAACGCTTGACATATGCGGCGAATTGATGCAGCTGCTGATAAGCCCACTTTGAAGTCGTAAAGCAAACCGTCACAAACGAGATCTCTAGACACTTCCATCCTTCTCACAGCTGTCCGGCTTATAACTGATGGCCGGGCACGGTGCCCGTGTTTTTTATAAAGTCTGATGTTCCTACTTCCGGCTGTCTGAATTTGAAAACAATTGCTACACACATTTCGTATATATTTCAACTTCATTTATTGATTAATCAAAAACGGACAGAACTTTTTGGGTTGTATATATATATATATATATATATATATATATATATATATATATATATATATATATATATATATATATATATTTCATTGTCGGGTTTTTCACTTTTTAGGATTTGGATTACTTTAATGTTGACTTAACACTATATTTACTAGGAAGGTAGAGAGTAATGAGTTGGTTAATGTATTTTGTTAGATGATATACAGGAGTTGGAATTTGCGATATGAAATCATAGCTTCACTTGATGTTGAAAATGTATACACACACACACACACACACACACACATATATATATATATATATATATATATATATATATATATATATATATATATATACATGAAACCGTAGTTAGATTGTACGTACGTCTGTGAACTGTCTCCATTACTAAGTCGTTGAAATCGTTGCCCGGGAATTAAAGCCTGATTTGGCGAGCACAGAAGCATTTTCGAGCAGTCTGTGCCATTAGACTCGCGACTGGCGAGTACCAGTGCACGGCAGTCACGAAATAATATATATATATATTATTTATAATTTTATCATATAGACAACACAGTTTACTACAAAGATGCAACTTTGTTTTGGTGCATTTCAATTGCACCTCAACAGGTGAGAACCAAAAATGGTTATGAACAATTCTGTTTGTAAGCAAGCCGTATGTACAACGTCACTTCCCTTTTTTCCATTTGTTTGAGAAAATATACATAAAGCAAAAAGTGACGGAGTGAAACAATAGTGCTTGTTGATAGCAGTTTGGTGAAGGATGAATGGGGTGTTGAATGCTGGCTAGTCTGGGAAGATTCCTTGCCGATAACTTTCTCTCTTAGGAAGCTTGTGAGATGATGTGCCTAAACTTTTGACCGTGGTTACACTTCATACTTACATGTTGCTGATTGTTACACGATGCTGTCAAACGACTACCTGCGTTAAATTCATTTAGTCGAGATACCAGGGGAAAATAAAGCTTATCAGAACAATTGTCATGAAAAGACAGAGGGAAACCACGTACGTCGTTGAGAAAGTGAGTGAAGTCGAGATGCCAAGTCAGGATCGATTATATTTCAGAAACTTCCTTGGATTTTGTCAAGAATCTCGAGATGTACAGCAGGAACACCAGACCAGATACGGCAGCGATATTCAATGCATGGAAAAATGGTAGATTTATAAATATTTGTAGAAAAGAGAGATGGAAGCCAAGTCACGTCGGTGAGAAAGTGACTAAAGTCGAGATGCCATGTCAGGATCGATTATATATCAGAATCTTCTTTGGATTTTGTCAAGAATCTCGAGATGTACAGCAGGAACACCAGACCAGATATGGCAGCGATATTCAATTCATGGACAAATGGTAGATTTATAAATGTTTGTAGAAAAGAGAGAGGGAAGTGACGTCATGTCGGTGAGAAAGTGAATGAAGTCGAGATGCCAATTCAGGATCGATTATATTTCAGAATCTTCTTTGGATTTTGTCAATAATCTCGAGATGTACAGCCGAAACACCAGACCAGATATGACAACAGTACTCAATGCACGAATGAATGGTAGATTTATATATGTGCAAGATAGATTCTGATGAGAAAAACTTTCTGGAACGACAGAGTAAACGAACTTTCCTTGCAGTAGACGTAGCAATTGATTCGATATAACCGCTCCACTTCATGTCAGGAGAACACGTGAGTTTTGCTCTCCTGGGGTCTAGCATCAAACACGCTGATGGCAAGGCAAAAATGTTTTTTATGGTGATTAAATGAAAGCAGTTTTCTTTTAGAAATGTTAAAATGTATAAGCCATTTCTTGCACCAGTTAACAATTGATTGGAGATCCTTTTCAAGAGCTGTTGCCAAGTTTACTTTGTCGGGTCTGCCTGAAATGTTACTAAGACAAAGGTAAATGGTTCTATCATCAGCATAATTACCTAGTTGGGAACTGATGGCATCGGGGGGCTCATTGATGAAGATCAGAAACAACGTAGGTACAAGGATAAGAGCCGGGGGATTTATATGTTCGTATGAAATGATCTGGAAAAGAGCCCGTTCAACGCGACCTTCATTACACGATTTGTTTGGTACGATTGAATTAAACCAATTATTCATCTCATGACACTTGCGTAGAAGGCCAGTATGCCAAAACCTGTCGAACGCCTAGATATCTAGAAGCAAGCCCTTAAACTTCGCCATTTTTATGTAATGCTTGAAAGACGAATTCAGTGATGGCCGTTAAGATGGCGGTAGACCTAGCGACACGGAAGCCATATTGTTTGTCTGAAATGAGGTCATGCAAACTAAGATGCTTATCTAATTCGGCTTAGAGATTCAAGTACTTTGCCGACTAATAATAATAATAATAATTTGTCTAAATCAGTCTATATATCTATCGTTTAAGCAGGCGAATCTCTACTTAGAAATTAGCGAATACACGAAGTTTTACGAAGACAACGGAATATCTGATAAATAAACAGCAAAAACATATAACTTATATTGCTTTTATCTGTCTTTTGTTTAGTGTTCAATATTTTCGTAGGATATTTTAACTTTTAATGATGCAAATAAAGAAATCATTATGTGTGAAGACAGATTTCATTATATACAAAAATGGCAGATTTCTCTTGCAGGGAAAAACAGATGCAGTTGCAAAATTATTAATAGTCAGTATGGATCGTGTCAGCGATTTGGGAGTTATTTTGACTATTAAATGGTAAGTAATAATAATAATAATAATAATAATAATAATAATAATAAGTAGTGATGAGAGTAGCAGTAGTTTTCCTAGCATAGAAGTAGTACTAGTAGATCTAGTATTGGTATTATTAGCAGTAGAAGTCGTGATAGAGGTATAAGTACTGTTAGTAGTAGTAGAAGAAATAGTAGTAGTAGTAGTGATAATAGCAGTGATAGTAATAGTAGTACATTTTAAGTATAAAATGTGTGTATAAATGTAACACCTAATACGGGACAGACTCGGCATCGCCTCTGTCCCATAACAGTTGTTACATTTTAAGTATAAAATATGTGTGTAAATGTAACACCTAATACGGGACAGACTCGGCATCGCATCTGTCCCATAATAGTTGTTACATTTTAAGTATAAAATGTGTGTGTAAATGTAACACCTATTATGGGACAGACTCGGCATCGCCTCTGTCCCATATCAGTTGTTACATTTAAAGTATAAAATCTATGTACAAATGCCGCAACTGTTATGACAGAGGCTTATCGAGCCGTTTCTCCTTCTAAAAATGTTGCAATGATCAGAAAAGATGATAGTCAGATGGAATAAGATCGGGAGCGTAAGGAGGATGAGGCAAAGCTATTTATATTTACTATCAACCATTAGTGGGTGTTTTTGCTACAAATATTTGAGAAAATTCGTTCTGGATCCTGGATGTGTGTGTGTGTGGCGCAATGGTAACGCTGCAGAATTCAAAAATCGGTAAACTGAGTTCGAATTCTAGTCCTGTTCCTTAGATTCACTTCCATGCAAATACCATTGAGAAAAGCTTGAACCTATCTCTTTTACAAGCGATGGGTTAAATAGTTGGGCAGACTGAGATCTATAGCCTTGTTTAGCAACTACTCTAGAAGAAAGAAAACTCTGAACAAGTTACGGTGAAAACACGTAGTCGTTTGAAAGAAAGAAAACCCCGACAGAAAACTGCCCCCTCTTCAGAGTACAGAAATTGGGCCTGCAGCCAATGTTTTCCGACATTATGACTGAGACACCTATATAGAGAGGGATGGTATGTAATTTTAATTCGATCTCAAGTGTTGATGGCCGAGGAATAAACTTTTTAAAACCACTTGACCAAAGGGAAACAAAAGAACAAGTAAATAAAATCAATGATAAGAAAAGGGGTCAAGTAACAACAAACCGTACAATGATGATTTCCCATTGATGGTCTATATTAACAATTTTGGATTGAGGAGTGAGCCATACTGTCCCTCGGGTAGCTACCCGTTTGTGTTGTCAGCCACGCGTCATGATATTAAAACGGGCAGAGAGTTTGTAGGAGGATGAGTCGAAAGAAAGAGCAGATCTGTTTGTCCGTCGTTGCAAAGTTTTCTCAAGTATCAGCTATCTGCCCACCCAGACCGAATAGGTAAAACTCGGAATAAACACTTAGATATATTGAAAACGGTATTCCAGTTCTCATCTCTCACCGTGGCATTTGTCTTCATCTTTCGTTTCCTTGTGAGTTTGCAACGGGCACTTGCCTGCGTTTGGTGTACACCGGCGCGAACGAGAGTTGAGACGCAACGTGTGGTAGTCTTTGACCGGCCGATGGAAAGCTGGGTGAGGGCCCCGTTGCATGGTTCCACTTTAACCTTTTCTCCAGGTTGGTAAACTCCTATTTGGATCTGTTCTTTTAATTCACCTCCCAATAATGTAAAGTTACTTATCGCAAATATTAATCCCCCCACCCCCACCCCAATATGGGCACATGGCCGAGTGGTTATAATGTCCGCATTCTGACCATGAGACAAAAGTTCGAATCTCATCTTGATGTTATCAGTCTGGAGGGGTTGATCCCAGCGTGCGGCACCCTTGGAAAGTGCCCGAAAACCATACCACGGGTTGACACAAGCCTTTTTGAATGAAACTGAGTAGACGAAACCTTTGGGGTCTGTCGATATCTGTGCTAGCACGAAGTCACAAGTCATCGTGGCTGAGGTCTTGAGCGTGCTGGCCTTGTTCAAATTATTGATCACGCTAGGTAACACGCTCTTTCCCAGAAACTTTAACTAAGGTCTGTTCAGCATAGTTGCAGTATAAACCACAGATGGGCTCTGTGGGTGTTGAGTAAACGCAAATGCGCCTGAGCAAGTGTCTGTCATAGGGATTGGCTAGCCCCCCCCCATTAGACCGGTATCCTCGAATACGAGTGGCCAGCTATACATATATATATGTGGATGACAATATATATGCTCCTGAAAAATTTATTTCGGTTGAGCTCTCTGGGGGGGGGGAGTGTGGGTTTACAAACAGTGACTCTTACGGCTAATAATGCAAGAGTTTTCGGTAAATCGAATCGAGTTCTCTGTGTGTTTATCTAAAAATAAATACGCTGAAATTCACCTTCAATCCTGCCGTGTGCCAACGGCTTAGTGGTAGAATTCAGTCGGGTTTCGATCCTAGCTAGGAGCAACCGGACGTCTAGCAACACTGATGAGCTGTGATGCAGCGAAACAGTCTGTCTGTGGATGACTATATATATATATATATATATATATATGATTCACCCCCAAGAAATTATAAAGTTTGTTTGTTTTTATATTACATTTTTGGTACTCCTTCGATATTGTAAATTTTAAATCAAAATTTGATTAGCTTGCCATAAAGTTGCCAAACAGAACAGCCTCTACATTATTGGACACAATCCGAAGCTGTATTTTACCTGGGACTACGATTATGTAGGATTGTTGGAAAGGATAGACATCTTTGAAGGAAGATACCAATTATATTTTGTCTAATTGTTAATCACTGTATGAATTTCGTTGACCTAGAAACATCAACTCGAGATTCATTGGGGTATGCTAAAGGTACCCTAAGGTGGTGTAATGGTTAGCAAGCTTGTCTCGCTAAAACGGTTACGAATGAGTATAGAGTTCGATCCTCACTGGGTGCTTCATACTTCCGGCCTTGTGCCACATCTAAGTTACGCTTGGAAATTTGCTATTGTAGCATGATAAACTCTTAATTGCTTGGGTTCTTTTAGGGACGTAAGGCAAAAAATAATGTATGGTTTGGTTTTGTTTTGTTTACGGTATATCAAGCTCAATGGGTTATGTTAATGCCGACAATTTTTATTGCTGGTAATATTTTTATTTTCAAAAATGGATAGCTGGTAATATTTTATTTTCAAAATGTATTGCTGGCAATATTTTTATTTTCAAAAATCTATAGCTGGTAATATTTTTATTTTTAAAAATGTATTGCTGGTAATAAATTTTTTTTTTTTCAAAAATGTATTTCTAGTAATAATGTCCTGCTGGTTATAATGTTTACAAAGTACTTCTGGATTTAAAACCTACTTTTACACTTTCATAGTGTTTTGGTCCTCGTTTGATCAGAGGTCTTGCTATCAGGCGTAGTTTATATCGTCTTACTCATGACGAAACGAGGAATGCATTTCTGAACAAATTTTAAAGGATATTTCTGAATTTGGGAGTTAATTTTAGTAATTATGAATTCTTTTTATTTTGGGGTGAATTAATATTTTGTAAAATTAACAGAAAATATCCCCCGACTTTAACGTAGCTTACTGTTATGGGGTCCACCCTTTTCGGATATAATGGACTCGTCCTGCTGCCATAAGCCACAGTCAGGCAGAGAAGATGAGTCGTACAGGAGTCGTCTGTGAGTGTCGGTAGTCTGATAGAGTGAAGTAACCTCTTGTAGAAGTCAGTTACAAGCACGTAGACTCTAAGGAAGTCCTACTTCGAGACTGTATATATCTATCTGTATTTGCTAATAACCGTGTTCCTGGATTTTACTAACAGCATTACCTTTTGTATTTTGTGTAAATACATTTAATTTCTT
>CAHIKZ030002401.1:2842500-2900000 GCA_903632075.3 Acanthosepion pharaonis
GTTCAAAGGCTATATTTTTGGCCGAGCCTACGGGCTCGGGGATACCCACATTAAAACCGGCCTTGTGCCATATTCGGTCCTCGTGGGTGGAACGATAAATAATCAATAATACTTGTGATGACGACAAATGTTTTTAAAGACACTGTTTGGGAGTTCACAACTATACGATTTCTCAGCCGTCTATCTTTTCCTTCGGCTGAATTGCTATCTCCTTAAATTCACTGGCCTCTGGGCTCGGCAACTCCTGATTTCCTAGTGCTGGTCCTTCTGTTAATGGCCTCTGGGCTGTTCCAACTACTCTGGTCCCCTACCTGCTTCTCTAACGGCTGGACCCACTTTTCGCGACTTCCTGCCTGTCTCTGCTTATATGGATACTCCATCTACTTGTGTTCCGGGAGATTTGGGACCACCCCAAAACCACATGGGTAGTCAAATCTCCAAAGGACAACTTTTATAACTATCTAAAATCATTTATAAAATTTTTATGTTTCCCAATTCAAAGACAAACTGGAGACATAATTCCTAAAGCACTAACACTTAAGTTCACTCAAAGATGGACTGGAGACAAAATTCCTACGAAACTCCAATAGCTGAGTGAACTTAAAAGGAAAGAATTTATCTCCTTATCTTCTAAAGATGTGTGAAATATATATATATATATATATATATATATATATATATATATATATATATATATATATATATATATATATACACTACATTTCAAAAGAAACTTTTAAAAATTAACCCAAAAAAGTAGTTGTTTTGAACATTAAGAGAAAATTATTACCCTTGGTTGAAAAAAGTGAGATATGATTTTTTAGAAATTTTATTATGACAAAAACAAAAAAAAAAAAAAGGGATTTTATGATTAAATTTTGCTCACGTCAAAATCTCCTCCTTTAGCCTTGATTACTGCAGATCAAATTTTTGCCATTCGTTGCAAAAGTTTCTCAAAGTATTAATTTGATAATTGATTCCATTCCTTTTTCAATGACTTTAAAAGCTTTCTTTCATTTTTTCCTCTCTTCTGTCAAGTTCATCCAATGTTAATTCTGGAAGCGTCTTCAAATTTTGTAACTGTAGTATATATATATATATATATATATATATATATATATATATAAAGAATCAGTAGATTTATTTTTTTATCCAACATTATTACTATTTCAAAAGTTATAGTGGATACTTCTCATTTGAAATATACTCTCCATTCATTAAACATTATGTATTACGCAAACTGATAGACGTAATATGTTTAGAATCTATCTATCTATCTATCTATCTAAGTAGAAAGAGAGAGATAATCGTGTATTTGAGAATATATGGCAAATTCTTTATAATGCCGAATTTGAAAATGAAAATATAGTAAAACTATTTATCATCAGGGTTGTGTCGAATTGAAGACACTCCGAATCAGCGTGATTTCTCATCTTGGCTTCCAAATATTCTCGTCTGCTCAGATTCCTTTGTGGCTCTTCAACACTCGCAAAACCCACCAGTGGTTTATACTGCATCGTGATGCCACGACTGCATGGACTTAAGCACACTACTAGACTGGCAACAAAAGGTCTCACCGTTTTACCTTTGAACTCTCGCCCGATCGAACCCTAAGTTCTATTCTCGTAGTTTATTTCTTGCTCTTCTCGTTTTTGCAACTTTCTTCTAGTTTTTTGCTTCCCTTGTTGTTGGTGTTGCTTGGTGTCTCTTAGGATGTAGACGATCATGACTCTCCACAACTTCCTGTCCCTTGTAGCTCTTAATAAACTTTGTCTTTCTGTTATTTCTCCTAAGCTCTTTTCCGCCATCTATTTACTCAAGCTCATTAAGTATTTTATGCTTTGTTTTCCTCTGTCCCTCTTTCTCTCAATCTGTCCCGTGAGTATCAGAATTTCCAAGCTGTCTTTCCTCATTATGTGTCCCAGAAACCTCATCTCTCTATCCTGATGTCAAGTATTACTTTCCTTTTTTTGTTTCCATTTTCTACTTGCCATCTACAATCTTCACAAATTTAAATGCAACTTTTATTGTCTTTTCTCTTCACTAAAATCGTTCCCATTGTCTTTCATTCCCAGTAACCCCTTACGTCTTAATGGCATTATTGCATTGCCTTGGGAGTGAAAGGATTAAAAAAAGAAAAAGTCAATGACTAGGCTGAAAAGAAAAGTAAAGTTTGCTTGCTTTAAAAAGTAACATTACTTCAAAGTAGCATTATATATATATATTTTAAGACATTTTATGTTTACACATTGTTTATATAGATACAAATATTTAAGTAAATGCTCTGTTTATAATAAACAGTATTAACAACATTTACCGGCCTGAATGTCCGAGAAATTTTGATAGAAAATATTCGTTCTCCGACAGGAATCAAACCCGCATCCTATACAGAACCGTCATATAGCCTGACGTGCCTTAACCGATTGAGCCACAGAGGATTGTTCGGTTAGCAAGGTCGATTTTACTGTCTTTAAACTACAATCTTCCATGATTTTCTTTCATACATTCATATCTGCTCAATGCGTATCCAAATGTAAACAAATGACGTCATACATTATGAAATGGACAAAGTCTGACAATTTTTTAAGACATTTTTATGTTTATACATTCTTTTTATAGATACAAATATTAGTAAATGCTCTGTTTATAATAAATTGAGCAGATATGAATGTACGTGAGAGAATCATGTAAGATTGTAATTTAAAGACAGTAAAATCAACCTGTCGGGGGACACATATTTTCTATAACAATTTCTCGGAAATTCAGTGCGGTAAATGTTGTTAATACTGTTTATTATAAACAGAACATTTGCTTATGTATAAACATAAAAATGTCTTAATATATATATATATATATATATATATATATATATATATGTGTGTGTGTGTGTGTGTGTGTGTGTGCGTGTGTGTGTCTGATTGAATAAATCACAGACATTATTTCTGCTAATTTTTAACAACATCCTTTCATACTCACGAATAACCTTCTTGGTACTGATGTTAAAGGATAAGAGAAATGCTATAGCTGTTTAAATTTTTTTTATTTTCATTTCCCAAGTACTTTCGATCACGCTTTAATGTGCGCATGACCATGACATTATAACATGAAAAAAAAATTCCATAATGCATAATTTTTTCACGTCCTAATGAACGCTCAGCACATTGTCAACCGTTTTGTGTATAAAAGCATAAGGAAAAAATTACGGTAATGGATATCAACGGACATCTTTGTATAAATACTTGTAGTAATGAACAACATATAGTTTTGTACCACTTGTGCCCCTGAAGATGATATTGGAAGAAGATCGAAAGTACTTGGGAAATTTAAACAGCTATAGCACATTTCTCTCATCCTTTAACATCAATACACGGAAGGTTATTCGTGAGTATGAACGGATTTTGTTAGAAATTAGCAGACATAAATTCTGTAATTTATTCAATCAGACATACCTAAAAGAAAATTTGCTGACTAAATAAACACACACACACACGATATTGAGTCACTCCCCCCCCCACGTGGGTGTCATGTGGCACAAGGCCTTTTTAACGTGGGCATTCTGAGCCCGTGGGCTCGGCTAAAAATATGCCCATTGAACACGTATAAACGGGTTCAGGGCCGGTTTACCCTCCCTGAAGGAGACTCCGCCCTTCGGCGTAGCCTCCTTCGGGTTCCTCCCGTCGGTAGGAAGAGAGTTCAACCGAGCAGTCGGTTCAAAAGTGAACGACTGACTCACACACACACACACACACACACACACACACACATATATATATATATATAATTATTTATTTAAAAATATGATTCCAACACGCTACATAAGAGTTCTCATGTTTAAAAACAAGTGCCGAAAACTTCAATATAATTATTTGAATTAAATTGAATGATATTTTAAAATAAATAATTATATTTATGCTCTACTTTTGTATCGAGCACTACTTTTTAAAAATAATAACAAAAATAGTAAAGAACTTTGGATTATTTACCTAACGAGTTCTTTCCTATTTTCTATATATTTTTCACTCACACACACACACACACACACACACACACATATATATATATATATATATATATATATAAATAGTGGTACTCGCTTGAAAAAATCTAAGGTATTTCGGCTTATAATTGAAGGAACCAATACCCAAGGAAAAATGCGGAATAAAAAAAGAAAGAACTAAAAACATGAAATTGAAGAGAAAACAATCGTCCAGAATTCAAGCTCAGAGTCCCCACCTCTAAAACGAGCAAAAGCAACTACGTAAAGTGCTGACTAAACGAAGTAGAGCAAATCTAATATAAACCTAAAGAACCAGGTAAATCTACCTAGGTTTCACCTAAACGGATCGTCAGGGTAAACTGGCCAGTTTACCCGGCTCTTTAGGTTTATATATATATATACATATAGAGAGAGAGAGAGAGAGAGAGAGAGAGAGAGAGAGAGAGGGAGAGAGAGAGAGAGACGGGAGAGACGGGAGAGGCAAAGAGAAAGTGAGAGATAGTTGCAGAAAGGACTAATTGCAAGAAAACTGAGTGCATGGTTGTTAGCAAAAGGGAGAATTCAACATGCAAATTACAAATTGGGGATACGGAAATCAAACAGATGCAACAAATTGTATATCTGAGAAGCGTATTAAAAGAGGACCGAAAGTGCAACACTGAAATCCGTAGGCGCATTGAGATAATGAAAGATGCCTTCCAAAATCGAAGCAAAGTATTAAGAAACAGAAAAATATAATTCGAAAGAAAGAAAAGAATGCTGAACTGTTATGTAGTATCAGTCCTCTTATATGGCAGTGAATACTGGATAATCTCCTCAAAGATGAAGAAGAGACTTGAAGCAAAAGAAATGTCATTCTACAGATGGAAGCTGGAAGTACCAGGGGCTGGAGATGTGAGCGAAAATGAATTTCATGAGACAACAAAAAGTACGCTTATGCTTAACATCGTAGCGCATAATGAGAAAAGAAGGCTTGGAAAATTTGATACTAACAGGACACATTGATGTTAATAGGGTCAGAGGATAGCAATGCACAACCTGTATGGCGAGCTTGAGGGAATGGAACGCGGAGCAGGGCTTGGGAGAGAAGGAAAAAAGGCAAAAGTTATTAAAAGTTACAAATGGCGTCATGGCTAAGACGATAAACCTGGGTAACACTACAAACTAGATCCGCGTCCTGGGTAAGATGAGAAACTACATCCGACTGCAAGGCATTTGATCAGGAGATTTTGAGGAGCACAGAACGACCTCTTAATTGCTGGTGCTCCCAGGTCCATCCTAACCCAGGGTAGTAGCACCTGTTAGGGTCCCAGCTAAGGGCAAATGGTTAACCCCCAAATTGAGTTCAAAGCCCTATGAAAGTGTAAAAAATAGGTTTTAATATCAGCAATGCATTTTTGTAAAAAATATTAGCAGCAATAAATTTTTGAAGAAAAAATTATTACTAGCAATACATTTTTGGAAAAAAATATTACCAGCAATATAAATTTGGAAAAATATTACCAGCTATACATTTTAGAAAAAAAAATATTACCAGCAATACATTTTTGAAAAAATATTACCAGCAATACACTTTTGGAAAAAATATTACCAGCAATATATTTTTGGAAAAATATTACCAGCAATACATTTTTGAAAAAATATTACCAGCAATACATTTTTGGAAAAAATATTACCAGCAATATATTTTTCGAAAAATATTACCAGCAATATATTTTTGGAAAAATATTACCAGCAATACATTTTCGAAAAAATATTACCAGCAATACATTTTTGGAAAAGAAATATTACCAAGAATACATATTTGAAGAAAAAAAATATTAGCAGCTATGCATTTTTGGAAAATATATTAGCAACAATAAAAATCTTGTCAGCATTAAATAACCCATTGAGGTTGATATACCGTAAAACACACCAAGCGAAACCAAGGCAATGTTACAAAGAACAGGAAATTGTGGAGAGCCATGAAGGGACATGGCACATATAAGAGGCAAAACCGAACACATAGATGTTTATATTTGAGTATAACAAAGTTATAAGCCAGGTGAAAACAAGAAAAAGAATACTTGGATGTCTGGCGCTACATAATCCTTTTACTCTTAGAAATAGGGTAGAAAAGAGAACGAGAAAGAAGGTAGATATAAAGTATGTAAGAATCAGGGAGAAAGAGAAAGAAATTATGAGAGAGAACAGGGAAACAATGGGACAGTGAGAGAGAGAGAGAGAGAGAGAGAATGAGTGGAAAGAGAGGGAGAGGAAAAAAATGGAAAGAGAGGATAAGTAGAAAATATTTTGGAAGAGAAAGTGTTAGAAAGTGTGAGAGACATGGGGAAGAAATATTGAAAGAACGGAGCAGAATGCAACACCGAATGAGAGAGAGAGAGAGTGGGAGAGAGAGGGGGGAGATAGAGAGGGAGAGAGAGAGAGGGGGGAATATAGAGAGGGAGAGAGAGGGGAATATAGAGAGGGAGAGAGAGTGGAAAAAGAGAGAGAGATAATAGAATAGAGGTAGATATAGAATGAGACTGGAAAAGAAAGTGAAGGAAAGAAAAGAAAGCTCAAACGAAGAAGAGAAAGACAAAAAGAAAATGGAGAGAAAGAAGATAAACGAGTGACAGAAAGAAGAAAAAAAGAAAGAAAGAATGAATGAAAGAGAAAGGAGGGATAGATAGAGCTAAAGAGGTAGATAGATATTATATAAGAGTGAGAAGCGAGAGAGAAAGAGAAAGGGGATGAAAGAGAAAGACATAGAAAGTGCGAAAAAGAGGAGGACAGAAAGGCAGAAAGAAAGGGACAGAGTTGAAAAGTGAGGTAAGGCAGGTAGAGTGGTGCCGAGAAAGAAACAGTTAAACAAAGAATTGTCAAGAGGTAAGAAAAAAGAGAAAGCGAGAAAAATCAGAGAGAGAGAGAGAGAGAGAGAGAGAGAAAGAGAGAGAGAGAGAGAGAAAAATCAGAGAGAGAGAGAGAGAGAGAGAGAGAGAGCAATGGACAGTATAGAGATAAGTTTTTAACAGAACAATCCATGGGTTAGCAACAGAAAACGGAATAAAGAATGCGATTCCTATGTACACGGAACAAGAAGTTAACGATAAAGAAAACCCAACCAAAAGAAAGGAAAAAAGAAAGAAAGAAAGAAAAAACACTAAAACAGTATTTAATCTGACCATCAGAACGGAACATGGACAATAAATAGAAAGCCCAGAAAAGAAAACAATACCGTACTAAGAAATGCTTTAAAAATGGTTGGCCAAGAAAGAGAGAAGAAACGGAAGTTTGCAAGACGAAAAAGAATCTAAAAAAAATATCAACACATTAAGAACATTGTCGTTAATAAAAAAATAGAAACAAGTGTATTCATGAATAAACAACTAATTCAAATAGCAAAAACGGTCAAAAATATACCCGCAAATTACACAATGTACAGGACATATAATCAAACATGTATAATAAAGAAAAACATAAAAAAAACATTATAAAACCCGGCATAACAAAGTGGGCCAATATCTGCACTGGAAAATGTGCAACTTCTACGGGAAGAAGACTGAAAGAAACTGGTATGAACACCACCCAGACCCGGTTACAGAGATAGGACCTGTTACAATTTTATGGGACTACACAATACACACTGACAGAACAATCAAAGCCAACCGCCCAGACATTGTTATTAAAGACTACAAACAAAAAAAGTGCCTCCTTATTGATATGGCAGTCTCTGCAGACTGCAATGTATCTTTGAAGATATTCAAAAAGCTGTCAAAATACAAGGACCTTGAAATAGAAATCTCGAAAATGTGGCATATGGGAACATCAACAATCCTTGTTGTAGTTGGAGCCCTAGGATTGGTTGGAAAAGATTCCAGTAGACTAAATGAAGGGATTCCTGGAAGTCCATGCCTCAAAGAAATACATAAAAATGTTCTCACAAGTACAGTCCACACTTTTCGGAGGGCTTTATCCATGTAATTTTGTTTTTTTTGTCAGTGGAAAGTGTCATGATGCCATTTCTAACCTTAGCTCTCTGGGCGGAACCCGGAAAGAAATGTGTACACGCCAGAAATCAAAGGAAATAAAAATAATAATAATAATAAATCTGCAGCTTCTACGGAAAGGAAACTGAAAGAAATTGGTATGAATATCACTCAGAACAATGCCAATCCCCCTGGCATCGTTATTAGAGACCGCAAAAAAACCCAAAAAAACTATGGTGTCTTTGAAGATCTTCAAAAGACTATCAAAATGTAAGTACCTTGAAATCGAAATCTCAAAAACGTGGCACATGAGAACATCAACAATACGTTTTGTAGCTGGAGACCTCGGATTGATTGAAAAAGATTCCAATAAACTCACTGAAGGGATTCCTGGAAGCCCATGCCTTAAAGAAACAAAATTGTTCTCACGAGTACAGCCCACAACTTACGAAAGGTTTTATCTATGTAAAATATGTTTGTGTTTTTCAATTGCTCAGTGGAAAATGGTATGATGCCATTTCTGACCTTATCTCTTTGGGCAGGACCTGAAAAGAAATGACTACACAGCAGAAATCAAAGGAAATAATAATAATAATAATAAAATAATAATAATAATAATAATAATAATAATAATAATAAGTGCAGATAAGTCATAATACACCTACTGCAGCGGCAAAGAACCTAAAAATGAAAGCAAATGCAAATGCAATGTACCAAATGCAGAAACGATGGTAAGATAAATCTTTTCATTGCCAATACAGGCATCCCTCGATTAATGCGAATTCGATTAATGCGTTTTCGATTAATGCGTTTTCGATTAGTTCTTAAAAATTTTTATATACCAAAATTCGATTAGTACATACATAATACTCGATTTGTATTTAGAATAAACACGTGAGTGTATTATCGCCTCCTCTAACAAAAAATGTCTCCTGCAAAACAGAATTAAGCAAGAATGCTTTGAAGATCATTTTAGTATAAGAATGAAGTGGAAACGATTTTACTTTAAGAATGAATTGGAAATGATTTTACTATAAGAAAGCATTATAGATAATTTTATAATAAGAATGCATTGAAAATGATTTTACTATAAGAATGCATTATAAATGATTTTACTATAAGAATGCATTGGAAATGGTTTTACTATAAGAAAATATTGTAGATAATTTTACAATAAAAATGCATTGGAAATAATTTACCTATAAGAATGTATTAGAAATGGTTTTAGTATAAGAAAGCATTAGAAATGATATTAATATAAGGATACATTGGAAATGATTTTACTATAAGAATGCATTATAAATGCTTTTACTATAAGTAAGCCTTATAGATAATTTTACAATGAGAATGCATTGGAAATGGTTTTACTATAAGAAAGCATTGTAGATAATTTTACAATGAGAATGCATTGAAAATGATTTTACTATAAGAATGCATTGGAAATTATTTTAATTTGAGAATGATTTTGGCTGTGGTCGCAAGTCGTCATTCGACAATAAAGATATGAAGGCGGACGTGGAGGTTCATTCGGAAAGAAACCCGTTGGCCATTGGAAGCAAAAACATCTGGTATAAGTTAGCAAGTCGAAGAGAATTCTGAAGTGAGTTCACCGCGATTTAACTGATAATCAGGCACACGCATATTTGGAACTTGCTGCAATTTCCTCGTTCATTTCAAACATGGCCTTTATGTTGATCGGGTGCTTAGGGTTGATGAAAAATTGTTTCTGTATGATAAATGGAAACCTGGCTTTCTTTCGGCTCGGAAAAAAAAGAAATAAAAAAGAAAACTTCACTCCTAAAATACCCTTCTGATCATTTTGGTGTTGTCGTATGGATTAATTTACTAAAGCCTATTGCTGCCTGGTCACACCGTAACAGAATTGCTGCAACTAATAGTGAGAGTGTTTTGGCTACAGAAAACGGTATGTTTTTCTGTGGGACATTAAAAAAAGATAATGAACAGTATTATGATGGAAACCCTCTACGATCATAGTATTTCTATCTCTATTGGTTGTAGACCTGTCTGCAACCTGCATTTCGAAGTCGATATTTACCTTATAGCGGACGGTAACAGTGAATTGCAAGACCTGACCATCAAACTCGTTAAAAAAACCCGGCGCGTATAGAATGGAACAAATCCAAAGTAACGGTGAACAGCACACACAACACCAGTGCCAGCATCACCCAGGACGGCGAACCACCGGAGGAAGTGTCCAGCTTCAAATACTTTCTTTTACAGTGAGAGTCACCCTTTACAAAGCCCGTGGGCCACTCGAGGTAGAGAGTTACGTTATGAGGTCATGTGTATAGGTGAGGGAGGTAACGATTACGTTTAGCCTTGAATAGGTTAAGATTGTAGTGATTGGGGAAACATACTGTTGGGAGTCGGTAACATAGGGCAGTGGTTCGTGATAAGAAGCTGTTCATCTTGAACTTACTTCTCAATGATGGAATATGCCGGGAATAGGGTACTTTGCTATTATGTAAGTGGCATGGCGTGTTCTTGTCATGAAGTTTTACCTTGGCGGTACTAGGGAATGTAGCTCATCAGGGCACTTTTTTATGTTAGTAGCGGTAGAGCAGTAAGAGACATGCCACATTCCGCCTGTGAGAGAGGAGCTGAAGGGTGGAGAATAATTCGTTACCCACAAGGACTCGAAGACGCTTTTGAACTCAAGACTGGAGAGTGAGGCCTTGGCAGCTCCTGCCCAGAAATATCATCAGTACTCCATTTTTGGCCTGATCTAGCTCTTATAAAGATAGAGGATAGCGAGAGGAATCGGGCACTTACTGGAGCGGTACAGGAGGCCGACGATTTTACCTGCATCCTTAACAATAGATCGTATGTAAGAGATCCACTTGAGGTCAGGTGTGAGTCTGAGGCCCAACAGTCTTTTCACGGCACGGTGCTTCCCCGAGAGGACCTCCGTTCATCTTGATCGTTGGTAGTCCCGGGTCAGATCGGCGATGATGGAACGTAACTAACTTTGTCTTGGGAGCAACCTTGTCAAAAGATGGCACCTGCAACGTAAAAATCCACACACGGATCGCCACAGCCACAACATCAATGGCCAGACTGGAAAGGATATGGAAGAGGAACATCAACTTTCATACTAAGTTTAAGCTCTACAAATCGTTGATCATATCCATCCTCTACGGATGTGAGACTTGGACAGTGCTGTTCAAGGCAGGGAAAAGTATTCAGACGTTCGAAAACAAATGCTTGAGAAAGCTATTCCGTATCTACTGCTGGGAACACGAAACGAATGACTATCTACGGAGCAAGGTCAAAGACCTCGTAGGCCGACAGGAATCTCTCCTCACCTTTATTAAGCGCCAGATGTCACGGTTTGGCCTCGTCACACGGCTTAACAAGCTCTGCAAAACCATCATGCAAGGCACTGTTGAAGGCGGATGCAAGCGAGGACGGTAATACAAAAAGCTGGTCAGACAACATCAACGAATGGACGGACATTACAATGGCGGAACACCTGAGAGCCACCGCCAATGGATCAACTTGGAGTAGATTGTCTGTTTTTTCTGACCTTCGGTCCCCACACTCGAAGATTGAAGCGGTCAAAGGATCAATGATGATTAATCTGATTTATCTGTTTAATGACACATCAACTCCTTATGGGTCATTTAATAGCGAAATTTAATTTTCTTGGGAGGTTTAAGTAATAAATATATGATATATGTTATTCTGCTTTCACAATTGAATACATGGTAGATGATACTCAGCATTTGTGCATATAAATGTTTGTATTGACATAATTACTAAATGTGTGAATTATGTTGTAGTTTTATTGAAGTTATATTTTCGAAATAGAGTTTGATTTCTTTGAGATATTGTAAGATATATAAATTAATGTCATGGAAAAATTTTTTCATGTTGATTGTTTGGCTGGTTGATTTTGTTTAGCGGTATATCAACACCTCTATGGGTTATTTAATGGCGAAATTTAGATGTTTTGAACACAATTTTATGGCTTCAACTAAATACATTTTGAACGCAATTGTATGCTTTCAACTGCAGATAAAAGGTATTGTGGGTCATTTTGCTTTAAAAATATATTATTTGTCATTTCACTATAAATATGTATCGTTGGTTATTTTACTAGGCATGTGTATTGGTTATTTTCTTATATAAAAATATATTACTGGCATTTTTGCTATAAAAATGTATTTTTATACTTTCGTAATATTTTGCTTTTGCTTGGTGGTTTACTAATTTCCCATAACTGGGGCCTTAACAGGTGCTACCACCTCGGATCAGGTTGAATGTGGGAACAATAGCAATTAAAAGGTGGTACCACGTTCCTCAAAACCTCCAATCTCCCGATGAGATGTCTTGCTGCCGGATGTTGTTTATCGTCATACCAAGGAATGATGATGATGAACGTGTGATCTCGTATTTTAAACAGATACAGTTACGCATCAAAGGTTTGCCATAGACTTCTTATTTGTTGTAGCATACCTACGGACGATAATGAGTATCTCCCCATTCGCAAAAATACAGTAGTAAATACTGTATGTTGGTCTGCATTTGCAGATTCGTCTCTGAGGTTCTCCAGACAAGGCTATGTCGAAGGGCAGAGTATCGTCTTGCAAAACAGCTACATTTTATACGGGGTCTACGGGGAATTTTTAGACGAGCCTACGGGCTCGGATACCCCACATTAAATTTCGGAGTTGTGCCACATCTGACCGGGTGGGGGCGGTTGGTATATATCCTGCAGTTGGACATTCGTCCCCAGCTGTACTGGTCAAACTCTCCAGGCAGAGAGGATCCACAGACGAGGCTATGTCGAAGGGCAGAGTCTCGTCTCGGGAAACAGCTCCCTGACCTCGTTTTATACAGGCTCTATGGATACCCCACATTAAATTCGACCTTGTGCCACATCTGGACGCGTGGGGCGGTTGGTAGATATTCTGTAGTTGAAGATTCATTGTGGAATTCACTTGATTCCCTTCTAGCAGTTGACTACTTTTTCTACGCGCCGCTGGCGAATCATATATGAGTTATTCTTGTACTAAGTATTATCGTTCATTAGTAACCTTCGTTTGATTATTCTATTCAGTAACCTTCCCTAGGTTACAACACTATTTACTCGGCATGTCCCTTCTGTAACCTTTTTTTTTCTCATTATGTGTCATACAATTTTAAGACGTCTCTTTCTGAATTTTGGTAACAGTTTTGTTGGTAGTTACTGTGCTTCTTAAAACTTTCTTGTTTGTAGGATCCTCTGTCCAGAGTATTTTGAGCATTTCTTGTTAGAATGACGTCTTTGTCGCTTCAAGTGTCTTGTTCATCTGTGAAGACATTGCCTGACATTTACTACTATAAAAGAGATTAGAAATTACATAGCATTTTTACATTAGGGCAGGTTCATTTTTTTATCGTTTTAAGAAAATCAGTAATGCACTCAGTGTTAAATATGTGGTTTGATGTAATAAGTACTGATACCAAAATCGAGATTCATAGCTTTTACCAATTCTTGAGCATTTAGTTTTAAAGATCGCCTGAAAAAATAGAATGGTAAGTTGAAGTACACAATATTTCGTAGTTTTTATTTTATTTCTTCTCGTAGATTTTGAAGTGTTGAAACTTGACTAATGAATGGAAAAATAATACAACACAAAATGTACTTAGAACAAAATGTATTGAAACAAGAAAATGTACACAATATTTACATATAGTCTTTTGTATATTCTCGGGAAGACCGTTCCTGGAGAATGTGTTGACTTAGTCGCAGTCGGGCAGAGTATCTGGATTGAATCTCTTGATTCCTCTCCCTCTCTTCCCGGTACCAACCATATTTATATGGTCGGTACTCCACTATGCAAATTAGGTGGATCCTACCACAACATGAAGAATGTTCACAAAGTTCATAATTTTGCAGCCCAAAAAGTACAGTACATTTGTATGTATATTTTTTAATGAAATTAAAATTTTTCAATAAGCTTGCAACCAATAAAATACTGACAACTGCTATCAGTAAATAGAAGAGAAATTTCAGTTTACTCTAAATATATTTTCTTAGAGCATTTTAAATAAAAAATATTACAATAAAACACAAAATTCACGTGTTTTTACTGGAAAATAAGCATTCAAAGAAAAAATATCGGCAGTTTTAGTTTGTTATTAAAATAGCGATAAATTTATAAGCAAAGAGATGGATAATTTTCACTTCCCTTTAAAAAAAAAATTCCCGCAGCTTTTAGCTTACAAAGTGACTTAAAAATTTTATTATTTCAAGAATAAATCCAAATAAAGTTGATATTTTTTAGTGCTAGTTGCATTGAACGGAAAATATATTCAAATTATGAATCACCATAAGCAAAATATCCAATTTTTTACTGTAAAAAAGTAAACCTATGTAAAATTTTTCTTTTTTTAAATGTTATTTTTTTTTTAATGTTTTTGCTATCTTATGCCAGTCGCAATGATGGAGAAAGCATTACCTCGCACCATCGCCAGTGAGTCAGGCTGCAAGAGCCACTCAGTTTCGCGAGGCAATCCTGCCAACCCACCGAAGGAACGCTATCGAATGAGAGCCAATAACCCCCGAAGTTTTTATTGCCACTGGAGTAAAAATAAATCTGTCCGCAAGAGAAGAATATTTAACTATTTTTTTAATCTCCCCGTCCCGCGTGACAGAACCCGGCTCAACCGCGGACCTGATCAAAATAGCGGTAGAAAATATGTCGCCACAAGTCGCATCCCAAAGTCCGGATATGAGGAATTGGTTACAAAGTCCGGATATGAGGAATTGGTTACAAATTCCGGCTATGAGGAATTGGTTACAAAGTTTGGATATGCGGAATTGGTTACAAAGTCCGGATATGAGGAATTGGTTACAAATTCTGGATATGAGGAATTGGTTACAAAGTTTGGATATGAGGAATTGGTTACAAAGTCCGGATATTAGGAATTGGTTACAAAGTTTGGATATGAGGAATTGGTTACAAAGTTTGGATATGAGGAATTGGTTACAAAGTCCGGATATGAGGAATTGGTTACAAGTTCCGGGTATGAGGAATTGGTTACAAGTTCCGGATATGAGGAAGTGGTTACAAATTCCGGATATGAGGAATTGGTTACAAAGTTTGGATATGAGGAATTGGTTACAAATTCCGGATATGAGGAATTGGTTACAAAGTTTGGATATGAGGAATTGGTTACAAAGTCCGGATATGAGGAATTGGTTACAAATTCCGGATATGAGGAATTGGTTACAAAGTTTGGATATGAGGAATTGGTTACACAGTTTGGATATGAGGAATTGGTTACAAATTCCGGATATGAGGAATTGGTTACAAAGTTTGGATATGAGCAATTGGTTACACAGTCCGGATATGAGGAATTGGTTACAAAGTCCGGATATGAGGAATTGGTTACAAAGTCCGGATATGAGGAGGTGGTTACAAATTCCGGATATGAGGAAGTTGTTACAAAGTCCGGATATGAGGAATTGGTAACAAAGTATGGATATGAGGAATTGGTTACAAAGTCCGGATATGAGGGATTGGTTACAAATTCCGGATATGAGGAATTGGTTACAAATTCCGGATATGAGGAATTGGTTACAAAGTCCGGATATGAGGAATTGGTAACAAAGTTTGGATATGAGGAATTGGTTACAAAGTCTGGATATGAGGAATTGGTTACAAAGCCCGGATATGAGGAGTTGGTTACAAAGTCCGGATATGAGGGGTTATATTTAGATTAGAATAAAAGAACTTAAATCAGGTTTAACATTTATTTTCAATGTTTTATAGTAAACAAAATAAGTTAATGGTGAGTGAAATATAACGGAATTGATTTTAAGGAAAAAGAAGAAATTATGTAATGTTAATGAAAATTCATTAAATAAAGTATGCCACGTATGCAAAACAAATAATGTTACAAGGATTTCTTAATCGCTGTTGCATGATGATTCTTTCTCTTCTAATGTCATTCTCAACTTTTTCCGCATTTCGTTTTGATTTTGTTCTTGAAATTTTTGAAACGAAAGACACTTTTTAACTCTGCGTGCGTTATTGCAATCGTCATAGTTGAATGCTGGCTTTCTTTCCAGACAACTGACAACGTTTTCAATAGGTTTTTTCAATTTCAGTCCAGGTTTCATCACAAACAAGATTTTTATTAAATTGTTCATTGTGACAGTGTAAACGCTGGAAAATAGTTTCTTTGGAAGATTTTATATCATACAATGTTGACTTTCCTATGTTGAACTCAGCCATTAGTTACAATGAACTTTCACCAGCGTCTAGTCTCTTTAAAATTTCCACTTCTTGCGATAACTCCAAAGTTGTTCTTTTCCTCTTATTCCCATCATCTTTTGCACCAAATACAAGCCATTAGGGTGAAATAAGCATAAGCAATTATCCAAAGTAAATTTCCTGAAAAACAGAAATTTCAAATCAGTTACATATCACCAAAATAGGTTAAATATACACATCAAAATCATGTCCGGATATGCAAAATTCCGGATATGAGGGATTCCGGATATGAGGGATTCCGGATATGAGAGATTCCGGATATGAGGGATTCCGGATATGAGGAATTCTACTGTATATTACATCATAATTCGAAATTGTTTAGGATAATTTTCCCCTTGAAGTCTTATTTAATGGTACAATAGTTTAGTGATAACGTGCTTATGAATCCCTATACAATTTGTAAAGCTTCAGCAAATTATAAATTTTATAAGGCTATGCTATAAGGCTTTCACTAATCACCGTAATGAAATTCTAACGCTAAGATTTTGCACCAAAACTTAATCTATAAACTCGTTTCCACAAAAAGCGATAACGATTTCGAGAAAAAAAACATTTTGTTTCATTGCTTATCATGTTAAGCCCCAACTTTCAAATTGAGTGCAATACCACAGTTTCAAAAGCAACCTGCTCTACTGCCTATGTGTATGGCTTCTCGTCCTAAATTAGATTATATTTGAAAGATCACAACTATTAACTTTTGTGCTAACTTTCTTCTCATAGCCCGAGTTGAATAAGATTTTTTAGATCGTTTGTTAGATCATGATTAATAAAAACAAAAAATAGATAAAAGTGTATGTAACACCATAATAATGCTGGGTAAAAATTATAAAACAATTTCTTTTTAATTTGCATTGTTTATTAAAAATCACACTAAAACTACGGCACAGTATAATAAACCATAAGTCAGTTTTTCAGGATAATTTCCCCTTGAAGTAAATGAAAGTCTTATTTAACCCTAGAACACTAACCATGGGTATATAGTACCCAGCGCAAATTTTCCTATTTTTAATTACAATTTTCAGTACCTGATTTTCTTAGCTAAATAATATGTTTTTCAGTTCCTATTAATGTTAACTCAAAGTACAAAGTTTGGAGTGCCTGCATGTAAAATATTTCAAGTAAAGATTTATATTTAACTAGCAGTAGAGCCCGGCGTTGCCCAGGGATGTAACAGTAAGAGATAGATCAAGTATCGACCATCACAAAGACTGAAAAATAAAATTGACAAAGATTATTGTTTAAGGTTGACGGACACGCATGTCTTAAGTAGTTTTTTTTTTTTTTACGAATTGGTCAAACCCAAACTCAAACAAAAACATTGTTTTCAATCGTTGAGTCCACCGATTGAATAGAATTTTATTATAAACAATTGTCTTGTAAATGGAATTTTTAAAGCATTCTGAATGTAAAAATAAAGAAAAAAGTGTGCAAGACAATAAGAAACACTACCTGCCAAAAACAAAGTGAAGTTTTGTTGAAATCGGTTGAAAAATGTAGGAAATCCGATCCCATATATAAACGAACACACACACACACACACACACACACACACACACACACACACACACAAACAACCTGGGTTTTATAAGTATAACTCGATATGAGTTGTCGCCCTTTCATTCTGGCGGCAGTGATGCCCCTTAATCGTGTTTTCAAATTGATTTCATGCAAAAACAATTGTGTTTTTCCAATTTTTGGCGCTGTCAGAACTACCGCAAGGTAATTTTACGTAGTCCTGTCAAGTTTTGTTGAAATCCGTTGAAAAATATAGGAAATCCAATCCAATATATAAACGTACAGACACATACACACACACAACCTGGGTTTTATAATAAGTTTGATATTTTTTTTGATATTTTCAAAATCGGGTATGATATATCCATGGTTAGTAGTGGTTTAACTTTAATTGATGGTTAGTGTTCTAGGGTTAATGGTACAATAGTTTAGTGATAACGTGCGTATGACTCCATATACATTTTATAAAGCTTCAGTAAATTATGAATTTAATAAGGCTGGGCTTGTAAGACTGATCACCGGAATGAAATCCCAACTCTACAATTCTGAACCTAAACTTAATCTTTAATTGGTTTCCTCAAAAAATGGTAAAGAGTTGGAAGGAAATATTTCGTGTCCTTATTTATCATGTCAAACCCAAACTTTCAAATTGAGTGCAATACCGCGGTTCTAAAATTGACCTACCCTATTCAACATTCTTTTTACATCGAAAGCAATTTCGAACGATATTCTACCACAGCATTCTCCTTAAAACACTATATATTTATTTCCTACGCATTAAAATTTGCATTGTGACATTTAAATTGGATGTCTGGAAATTGTTCTGTTTTTTTTTTTTTTTACAGTCAAGCCTCATTAATAGAGGTGTTTTCAACTGAATACAAATCTAAGAACCAATAATATTAAACAAGATATATATTCGTAGCGATTTGAATCCAAAATGTTTAAAATTCTGTATCATTTAAAGTTTGATTACACATAAACTCTGCAAGATATCATCTACGATAACAAATAATTTTTTTCTCACTTCAAACAAAGATTCGACAATTTCTTCTATAAGCCCAGGACCACCCAGTTACTTTGAAGGATTAGGGAAGTACGAAACTAGGTTGGGAGAAATATATATATATATATATATATATATATATATATATATATTTAAGCGCCCAATTTTTTATGTCTTCATACTTCATACATTCAGAAAAATATCGTTATTACAAGAAGCAGAAAACTAACAGATATAAAATTGTATCAAAAAGGTTTAGCATAATTGGAGTAGTTGAAAAGACAGTTGGAAGAAAAATGCCTTGACTTTGGTAGAGAAATAAAATCGTTGTAGAATATGAATGCAAAATTTTTTCGGCCGACCCTCTTTCTAATTTTACATAAAGTATCTTCCAGCAATCTTAAAAATTTAGGAGAATATTCCCCGAATTTTAATGTATTATTAAATTTTAAGTACTTTTGCTTTAAATTTATTATAGTTTTCGCTTTTATTTTCTATCGTGGACATATCTGTAAAAATTACTTGAGGAATATAACATGAGCGCCTTTTTTACATAATTTTTAACCACCCAGTAATCTTTAAAATAAGAAAAATATTAGTAATCTAATGTATTATTGAATTTGAGGTACTTCTGCTTTCAATTTATTATAGTTTTCGCTATTATTTTTTGATAATGTTGTGTATGGACAAAAATCAGCACGTTTATACACACAAACACACACAAAATTCTTTTTAAAATATTGAGATTCACTGAATTGTAGTAACATTTCCGATTTATGATTAATAAAATATAGTTTTTACTTAATAACATTATCAGATAACCAACCCAAATTAAAAGATTTCAAAACTTCATAAATTATTCTAATTAAAGTTTATAAAAATGAAAACAATTCTTGTAAAAATCCTTATTCATCAAAAACAGTTTTTTTTTCTTTTTTGGATATCTATGCTGATGATATAATGGGACATGGGAACACCTCCAAAACTTTAGATGACCAGAGTCTGGCACCTGATCTTTCCTCTGATCTAGCTTTAAAAGCTCAATAGAGGAAAACCTGGCTGTTTATATCAATGTCTTGAAAACCAAACTAGTGACTATCCTGATATTTATCCCATATCTGGGAGGAAGGATTCATACCTTTCCCATTTAATTCTGAAATTTAATTTTCTTGGGAAATTTGAAGTGATAATCAATCTAAATACTTTGGTTGAAATTGTATGCTTTCAACTCCACATAAAATGTAATGTTGGTCATTTTGCGATAAGAAAGTATTTTATACATTCGTAGTGTTTTGTTTTTGTTTTGGGGGTTCATTATTTCCCAATATCTGGGACTCTAAAAGGCGCTACCGGGTCAGGGAGGCCCAAGGAACGACAGCAATTAAGAGGTGGTTCCATGTTCCTCAAAACCTCCTGATCTAAAGCCTTGCTGCCAGATATAGTTTAGCGTCATACCCAGGAAACCAACGTCAAGTAAACAAATACAATATGACGATAATTTTGGAAATAGCAAATATCAGAATGTTTTTGAAGACCACTAATTCTTCATCTAAAGTGTAAGAGAAATAAAAACCACAAACTTAAGCAAAATGGCCACAATAAAAGAAAAAGTAGAAGTTATCAGCTTTAAACTAACACATAAACAACAACAACAATAATAATAATAGGAAGAAGATGAAGAAGAAAAATGAAGGTAAAAGGAGTTAAAGAAGATGTGTAAATAGTGATGATGGCAACGAAAGAAAATGTGGAGAATTGGACAATTTAATGAAAAGGAAAATGAAGTAAAAAGGTCCAAACTGAAGAAGAAGAAGGAGGAGGAGGAGGAGGAGGAGGAAGAGGAGCCGAAGAAGAAGAGGAAGAAGAAAGAGGAGAAGAAAAAGAAGAAGAGAAAGAAGAAGAAGCGGAAGAAGAAGAAGAAGAAGAAGAAGAAGCGGAGGAGGAAGAAGAAAAAGAAGAAGAAGAAGTGGAAGAAGAAGAAGAGAAAGAAAAGAAGAGAAGGAAGGAGAAGAGGAAGAAGAAGAAGAAGAAGAGGAAGAAAAGAAGAGGAGGAAGGAGAAGAAGAAGAGCATGGAGAGGGAGAAGAGGAAGAAGAAAAGGAGGAGGAGGATTAGCAGAGGAATAAGAAGAGAAAGAAGAAGAAGCAGAAGAAGAAGAGGAGGAGGAAGGAAGAGAAGAGGAAGAGGAAAAAGAAGAAAAGAAGAGGAGGAAGGAGAAAAAGAAGAGCATGGAGAGGGAGAAGAGATAGAAGAAAAGGAGGAGGAGGAGGGGGAGGAAGAAGAAGGAGGAGGAGGAGGAGGAGAAGGAAAAGATGGAGAAAACGTAAATTAGTGATGGAAGAAAGTGCAGAATAAAATTCAAGAATAAGGAAAATTCGAAGAAAAAGAAAATTCGTGAAGAAGAAAATGCGAGATGATGGGAAAAAGAAGAAAATTCGGAAAGAAAATGAAGACGTATATTGAAGAAAGAGAATGAGAAGAAAGAGAACGAGGAGAAAGAGAATGAGAAGCAAAAGGATGTGAAGAAAAACGATGTGAAGACAATGAATGAATGGGCGAGTGTGTGGGGAGGTATCTTTTAGTAACAATAAGATAATGACAATGTCGATGCCAATAATGGAAGCTTAATAATTTTAATAATGGTAAAAGAGACGATGATAATGGCGACCAATCACTTATTTGCCTCTCAGCTATGATTATGAAAGGCAGTTCATAATCATATATATATATATATATATATATATATATATATATATATATATATATATGCGTAAAGGATTATGTTCTTTTTTAATTAGGCTGGGATACACCGCCGACAGCACTTCTAATATCAAAAACACAGAATTCATAAACTTACCTTCCAACACCCTATCTAAAAGATTTAAAAATAAATTAGTTATTCCAAATACTAGGGATTTTACCACCACGCTCAAGACAATCAGCGATATAGTTAGGTAGAAAAATAAATGCAATACCGCTTCAAATGCCAAGATTTAGGAAATAGAATATTACAATATAGAAGCAGTTACAGGGGTGAGACATCTAGGAATTTATAAGCCCGTATCTATGAACATAAGAGCTGGGACAACCCTTTAAAGTCGCTCGTAATACGCAAGAAAAAAACTCACCATGAGCTTGTTTTTATAAATGCTACACTAATTAAAAAGGAATATAATACTTTATGCAGTAACTACTGATAAATATTTGACTATCTTTAAAAATACGTAAAACATTATATTACATCACAAACTTACTGTATGAATTTAAGCGCGCTAATAAATTGCCATTTTCGACCCATCAAACTGTCAAAACATTTAAATGTAACCGCCTCTTCTACTCCAACAGCTTCTTCTTTCGCACTTCCCGACAGTGCAACTCCCTTCCTCTTACTTACTTCCCTGACAGCTATAATCTTTAAATATTCAAATGTTATGTTAATCGACATCTTCTAATGCTTTGATCTTTATCCCTGTCTTTTTCTTTATCTTTTTCCCAAACATTCCTCGTTACTTTTTACACTCACTTTCCGTAACCTATTGCGTGCTAGTGGCACTCCCGCTTTGCTTGGGATGAAATACTTCAAAAAAATCCATACATAAAGAATCTAAAACATGTCTATCTATTACTGCCACAAATTTAACCCTTCTGACATAAAAATGGCCCCAATTTAAAGATGCGAAGAATCACCGAGCATAATATCTACCAGACACCCACACCCACACACTTTATCATCTGAATCCCACAAAGACAAACTATAATCATAATAGACTTACACACATACATTTTACAAACGAATGCGACTTGACAAGGCAAATGTCCATGAAGTCTGCTTAACCAATGATAAACAAACAACTCAAAAATGAAATACACAAGATTTTTTTTATCTTTCTTGTTTCTCCATATCTCATTCTCCAATGAAGCTTTAATAAAGACGAAATATGTTAGATTTATAAACGTTTCTTATTTGTTCCTTATCTTATCATTCTGTCGGATTCCAATCCATATTTGAATTGTAATTGATACCAAATCTCTCTCTCTCTCTCACGCACACACACAGAAAGAGAGATAGAGAAAGCGAGAGAGGGAGAGGTGGATAAATTTATGCAATATACATACATAAGTACGTACAAGCATACATATATATAAATGCTTACATGAACACACACACACACACATATATATATATATATATATATATATATGATGCTATTTATAGCTACCTTTTCTCTACTTGGCATCTATTGATCTAAACCTTTTTTAAATGGCTTCCAGGCTATCTATCTATCTATCTATCTATCTATCTATCTATCTATCTATCTATCTATCTATCACAGTCTGTTCATATCTATCTTTTTATCTATTGTAAACATTCATTTTATGAAATACGTTAGAAGAAAGTTTTTGAAAGTAAATATTAATAGAAGGGAAAGAAAGAAATTATTTGATAAAAAAATAAATAAAACGTTAGTTAAAAGGGTAATATATATATATATATATATATATATATATATATATATATATATATATATTTGAAGCTGTTAATAGCTAACTTTTTCTCTACTTAGCATCTATTTATCTAAACCTTCTTTAAATGGCTTCCAGGATACCTATCTATCTATCTATCTATCTATCTATCTATCTATCTATCACAGTCTGTTCATATCTATCTTTTTATCTATTGTAAACGTTCATTTAATGAAATACATTAGAAGAGAGTTTTTGAAAGAAAATAGAAGGGAAAGAAAGAAATTATTTGATAAAAAAATGAATAAAAATGTTAGTTCATACGATAATATTTTGAAATTAAACGCTTCCATCATTTTCTAAAGAAAACAATTTGCTTTTTGGCGACCGCGTTTGCTAGGTGGTTTGTTCATAGCTATAGTAGTAGCTAACTTAACTAAATTGAATTTTCATTGGTCAAATTCGAACAATCTCTGTTTGTCAGCGTCTGGAAAAAAAAAGAAAAATAAATTCAAATGTCTAGTGTCGTCCCGCTTAATTGGGTAAAATTACGATTCTCTATTGCAAATATATAATTACAACGTCAAATTTTTAATCCAAATCTAACGGATTTTTTAAAAACTCTCTTTGAACAGATTAAAGTATCTTTTTAGAGAAAAAATCATTTCATTTTGGAGAAATGCATTTATTTTTACCAAAGAGTTAGGTGTTTATTTATGTTGACAGGTTGATAGTTTGGCAGATGGACGTTTATCCAATTTCTCTCAATGAGGGTCATATCTGTAAAAATTACTTGAGGAATATAACGTGGGCGCCATTTTCAATAATTTTTAACCACCCAGTAATCTTAAAAATTTAGGAAAATATTCTCCATTTTTTTTTAATCTCTTTTGGAATAGAGAAATAGATTTCTCTTTGAACAAAGAAAGCTGTACAGTTTTTTTCTAAATATATCCATGCAGAGGAGTGGGGAAAATTTTCTTTTTAAAGAGAGAAATAAATTTCTCTTTGAACAGAGAAATGTATATTTTTAGAGAAAAAAAAAAATTCAGCCAGAAGGTTTTAAATTTAATTTTTCCAGATGAGAAATTATTTATTTTTTTAGAATATTATACGTTAATAATATTTTTTTTACGTAAAGAATATGACAGAGAGTGTCTATTTTAATATTTTATTTTTAAAAAAGGGGAGTTAAAATTATCCATCTCTTTGCTTGTAAATTTATCGCAATTTTAATAACAAATTAAAATTGCTGATAAATATTTTTTCTTTGAATGCTTATTTTCCAGTAAAAACACGTGAATTTTGTGGTTTATTGTAACATTTTTTTATATATAAAATGCTCTAAGTAAGGAAATATATTTAAGGTAAATTGAAATTTCTCTTCTATTTACTGATAGCAGTTGTAAGTATTTTATTTGGTTGCAAGCTTATTGAAAATTTTTAATTTCAGTAAAAACAAGTATACATACAAATGTACTACTTTTTTGTTGCAAAATTATGAACATTGTGAACTTTCTTCAAATCTGCGAGAATAAATTAAAAAAAATAGCTACAAAATATTGTGTACTTCAACTTGACATTTTAAAACCAAGAAAAAAGAATTTATCATTGTCAGAAACCGGCCAGAAAGCATTTTTTGGAAGAAAGAATGAAGAGAGAAAAGAAAAAATATATGAAGTTTTAAAACAATTTTTCTGTTTGAAAATTGTTCCTTGTCAGTCTTTTTGGTTTCATTGCAAAAAAAAAGAAATAAATAAAATAAAAATATAAATTTAAAATAGATCGTTTGAAGAAAACACCAGTAAATTAAACATCATATTTTTTCTAAAAGAGTGAATTTTATTATCCATTCATATTTTGCTTTAGGTGTTATTATTATTATTATTATTATTATTATTATTATTATTATTATTAGCATGTGGATCTATATGCATTGACAATTATTTATGCTATTTAATAAAATTGTGTTCCTTAATGTCACTTCTCATTTTGTATATGTTTATTGATTGGTGACAATTATTCTGTACGGTAAAATAAATTGCTATGATAACTAAGTTGTTGCCCTTCAGACTTTGACAATGAAAAAATCATAAAACGTTTTACTATCTATCTATCTATCTATCTATCTATCTATCTATCTATCTATCTATCTATCTATCTATCTATCTATCTATCTATCTCAATCTGTTCATTATCTATCTAAGTGTTTTCACATCTATCTCAGTCTGTTCACATCTATCTCAGCTTGTTCATATCTATCTATCTATCTATCTATCTATCTATCTATCTATCTATCTATCTCAATCTGGTCATTATCTAAGTTTTTCATATCTATCTCAGTCTGTTCACAACTATCTCAGCTTGTTCATATCTATCTATCTATCTATCTATCTATCTATCTATCTATCTATCTATCTATCTATCTATCTATCTATCTCAGTTAGTTCACCTCGATCTATCTATCTCAACCTTTTCATATCTATCTCAAGTACTTATATTTCATAAATATCTTTATAATTACCTCCAAAGAAACGCGATACCTAAGGTTTAAAATTAAGTTGTAAAAATGAAAAATCTTTCTTGAGGCTTTTATTTTAGTTTCAATATCATGCTAATTGATTAAATTTAATATTTCTAATAAGCTAAATACTTTGCTGTAATTAAAATCTAATTTAGATTGACTGACAGGAGTTTTGTTTTGAAATTTCTAAAAATCGTTGATTTTAGTGCAAATTTTGTCATCACAATGTAATACACCTTATTAAAAATGTCTTTCAAAAATAAAATATAATTTTTTGAAAGTTTATTTCAGGAAGATTAGTTGCTTTAAAGTTTAATTAATTTGATTTGAGATAAATATTACTTACATTTAGTCTAATATATTGGAGAAATGCATTTTTTACCACGGAGGTAGGTGTTTATTTAAGATGTTGACAGCTTCCCAAATAGAAGTTTATCTAATTTCTTTCAATGATGGACATATCTGTAAAAATTATTTGAGGAATATAACGTGAGCGCCCTTTTTTTTACATATTTTTAAGGATCCAGTAATCTTAAAAATTAGGAAAATATTAGTAATCTAATGTATTATTGAATTTTAGGTAAATTTGCTTTAAATTTACCATAGTTTTCACTTTTATTTTGTGGTAATACCCAACCCAAATTCTTTTTAAAATATTGGGATTCGTTTAATTGTAGTAACATCTCCGATTTATGATTAAGTTTTTACTTAATAACAATAACACGTATCCAACCCAAATTAAAAGATTTCAAAACTTCATAAATTATTCTAATTAAAGTTTATAAAAATGAAAACAATTCTTATAAAAATCCTTATTTATCAAAAACAGTTTTTTTTTTCTTAAGACAATAGTGTCTATAATATATGTGATTCATAGAAACAATTAAAAGCTTTTCTAATTAAATAATGTCTTAGTTGTATTGCAATTTTTATTTTACGATGCAGGGCAAATTGCCGGTAAATGGGGGTCCTGTTTTACAAAATAAAATTGTTGCTTAAGATTATCGAAGGGGATCTGCGTATAATTAATATAAAGCCGAGCAAAAATGAATTTCTCGAAATTTCATGAAATTAAATAATTGGGTTGGTTGGGGCGTCGTAATAGATGAAAAAAAAGATTTTACCAAAATTTTCTAAAAAGAATATTTCTATAACAAATTCATTTATTTGTGAATAAGTCCTGAAAGTTTCATCAAAATCAAACAATTATTTGATTTTTGCAAAAATTTCCAAATCAATGTTTGTCACCGCAAAGACTTTAAAATTTATTAAAATTGTTTTTATGCATCCTCAAAAATAGTGCAAAATTCTTTTTAAAAATACATGTGTCGCAGATTGCAAAAAGCTTTCAAATTTATGATCTGTAAAGATAGATCTACTTAATAACAGGATTGAAACTTAATTATAAAATATTTAACAACTTTATCATATTTTGTATTTAAAATTGAAAACTAAAGGAAACAATTCTTGTAAAAATTAATTTTCCATCGAAGAAATATTTTGGCTTCAGACAATATTGCCCTTAACATATATTATTAATAAAAGCCATTAAAAACTTTTCTAATTAAGTAATGTCTTAGTTTTATTTGGTTTTGTATGTTACAATTCAGAGATCAATTTTGGGTAACTGCGTGATTCGATTTTACAAAAAAATCGATGATTTATATTCTTTGAAGTCTTCTGTTTTTTTAACTAATATAATCAGTAAATGGCATGACGTCGAATTTCTTGAGTTTTCATAAAATTAAGTAAGGGTAAGTAGCAGATGTAAAAATATATATATTTTACCATGACTTTCTAAAAAAATGTCTAAAATAATTTCATTTATTTGTAAATAAGTTCTTAAAGTTTCATAAAAATCCGAAAATTATTTGATTTTTGCAAAAATTTCCAAATCAATGTTTGTCACCGCGAAAAACTCTAAAATTGTCTATGCCAATCTTTTGCCCTTCCTCTGACGCAAGAAAAACAATATTTTTTACTAAAATTTCTGAAAAATGATAAAAAAAAAATAATTTAATAATAAAAAATCCTCTGGCCATTCCTCTTAATAAGATAATGATTTTGACAATAAAACTTTTTCTTATTAAGTTTGGGTAATTTTTTCATCATGATAGGCTCATTTTTCTGTGAATCTTTACAGGTACCCACTTAAATGTTATATTTTAGCGGGCAAACATGTTTGAGTAGACTCCTCGTTTGTTTTAAACAGTATAGATTACATCTATCGGCCTGTGCATTCGAGAATTTTAATAAAGAAAACGTGCCCTTCGTTAGGGTTCGAACGTAAGTCTTTCTTTTGAGGTGAAAACGTTGTCTGATCAAGCGTCCGCAGGGAGCATCACAGCAAGCAAACATTAATTCCTTAGAAATTACTTTGTTTATGTTTCGGTTACGAAGCAAAAGCTGCTTACGACCGCATCACATTGAAAGACCGTTAATTAAGCAACGTCGAACCTGGTCATTACCTAGATGGGTGACCGCTTGAGAATACCAGGTACTGTAAGCTTGGATGTGCAGGTGGTAAGTGGTAAGGATTACGGACCCATCACGATTAAACATCGATTCACGTACGATCACTGAAGTTAAGCAACGTCGAGGCTGGTCAGTGCCTAGATTGGTGACCGTTTGAGAATACCAGGTGCTGTATGCTTGGATGCGCGAGTGGTGTAATGATAATGGTCCGGAATTCTTAACCGGAGCTTCGGGTTCCAATTCCCATTGGGTTCGCAAATATCGTTGGGAACGGTATGAATCCACCTGTTATTCCCCCAGCTATTGGTTAATTAGTGAAACGTGTATCACTAACCAATTGTCATCTCCAGAAAAAAAAACCTGCTTACAATATAAAATATTTTCTTACTTTAAATAACCTGCAAAGTGTTGATAAACCGTAAAAAACGAATCATCAGTCGATCAATCAAAAACAATAGGGTAATTTAATCTGGAAACATTACGCTGACAGCATTGGTTATCCAACGATCATCAAGGTTAAGCAATATGGACACCGATCAGTACTTACATGGGGAACTGCTTGTGAACATGCGGTACATATTCGTGATATGATTTCGGCATTAAACGTGGAATTATCTCAAAAGTGTGTCTTCCGTCCTGGGTGGGTAAGACGATAAACTACATCCGCATCCAGGGTAAGACGATAAACTACGTCCAACAGCAAGGCCTCTGATCAGGAGGTTTTGAAGGGTGTGGAAACACCTCTTAATTGCTGGTGTTCCCAGGTCCACCCTGACCCAAGGTGGTAGCACCTGTTAGGGTTTCCGCTATGGGTAAATAGTTAACTCACAAACGAGGGTCAAAACATTATTAAAGTGTAAAGATGGGTTTTAATACCAGCAATACAGTTTTGAAGGAAAAGTTGTTAGCATCAATAGATTCTTGAAGAAAAAAAATATTACCAGCAATACATTTTTCAAGGAAAAATTGTTAGCATCAATAGGTTCTTGAAGAAAATAAAATTATTACCATCAATACATTTTTGAAAAAAAAAATTATTATTATCAGCAATACATTTTTGAAGGAAAAATATTACCAGAAATAGATTTTTGACAAAACAAAATATTACCAGCAATAAAAATTTTGTCGGCATTAAATAACCCATTGATGTTGATATGCCGTAAAACAAAACAAAACAAACAAACAAAACAAAAGTGTGTCTTCCAATTTTCAAAAATTTTATAAACAGCGAGGGGTTGAAATAAAATAATTTCTTTGTTCCCGAAGATTGAAAAATAGTTAAAAAAAAAAAAAATGCGTGGAGGATTCTCCAATTATGTTCAATAACTTTTAGTTTTTGACAAGTAGCCTTGTTTCCCACCATTTTTAATTAAACGTTTAGCTTTTAAATAACATGGCGGAGATACGGTGGATCCATACTTTTCTCAAGGGTTTTGTGCGTCAATAAATAATAGTCGGGACCTGCTCGCATCCGTGCATCAGGATCGACATCCTCTCTTTTTATTCCATTTCTCTTTCTGGTGGTGGTAGCGGAGAGGGCTGTGACAGCCCAGCCTACTCCTGAAGAATCGTGAACAAAGAGAGTTTGACGAGACCATTCATGTGAATTTAGTTTTGGTGGACAACACTGCGCGACGAAGAAGCCAACACTTGGCCAGAAGCGACTCAAAGGTGATTGAGACAGGTGAGATCAGTCAAACCTGGTTGCATCGGGCTGTCGGATGCTTGGTCTGTCAAGGTCTGCTTTGGTTACGCCTGCCCGATTGGCATTGCCCTCTTCCGTCAGTTTGGGTGTTGAGATCGTGTAGATCTTTGCCTGTTCCAACGTTGGGGTCTTTGAGGGTCGGTCGTATTCAGTCTGGTCCCTCTTCCTCGACCTTACCGCCAAGGGTAGTCCTACAGGTGTTGAAACGCCAGACTGCTTCGCTCTTTGCATCACTGGGACACGTAAGCTCTCAGCCATGGCAAGGAACGACCATATATATTTTAGACTGGAAGTCGGAATGAACAGTTCGTTATCATTTGTGCCACGGGTGACCCTACATAAGTTGAAACTCCAAACTGCTTCGCTCTTGGGATTACTGGGACACGCAAGCCTTCGACCGTGCAAAGGAACGACCAAATATATTTTTAGACTAGAATGTGTTTCATATAAAGTGTGTTTTCTGGGATTCAGAGTAAATAGTTTTTGTACTACCAGGTGATGCGGGATTTAAGCTTAAGTTCCTTAAGGTTAATGTAAATTACTTGAGTTTATATATATATATATATATATATATATATATATATATATATATATTGTAGGTAATACCAGAACACCCACTTGGATAATTCGTGCTGTCGAACACACTTATATGAGTACATAACCTTTATATGAAACTCCATATAGTAGGAATTGATGTTAAACTACAAACAAAAATCCTAGCCATAAATAAACTCCAAACCAAGACCGCTTCCCCCGAAATAAGATACCTGACGCCTCCACCAATCGCTAACACAAACCAACTCCCGTTAACAAGGCGCCTACCAGAGATTGGCTTTGAAAAATAAATAAATAAGGTGCTCCCAGAAAAGTACTTAGTGGCTGACGAAAGCCATTGAGGAACGGTTTGAAATAGTCTATTACGATGTTGAGGTAAACATCTGTCAGATTTTAAGGTTTCTTTCTTAGAATTGTAGGATAAGACGAACCCAGATTTTTAAGGGTGATTTGGGGGATTTAAATGTCGTCTTATACGCGGAAATATACTGTATTTTGCTGTAAAAAATACATATGTTATATTGAAATAAAAAACATCGAGATCTCTGGAGCAGTTTTAATAATAATTATTACTAGGATCAACCCGGATTATATACCAACGGCTCGATTACCCGTACTATATATATATATATATATATATATATATATAAAAAATCCCGGGAGTATAATGGAGAAACTGGAGAGACGAGTTCGATTTTCAGTCAGGTTCGTCAGTCTCACTAATTGTTATAATTATATAAATTTATAATATTTTATTATCATAAATTCATATTAATTTATATCAAAGCGTAAATGTTCATTTAGTTAACAATAAACAATATTAAACAATGGTTCTTACACAATTTAGTCGCAAAATGACAAAAAGATTTCTCGAAAAGACAAATAACAAAATAAATACCGTATATTTTTGCGTATAAGACGACATTTAAATCCCCCAAATCACCCTTAAAAATTTGGATTAGTCTTATGCTGCAATTCTAAGAAAGAGACCTTAAAATTTAAGAGATGTTTACGACAGGCTGACCTCGGCCTTGTTGAGATATAATAACGTATATGAAAAGATTCACATTATCAAATAAATCTGATAATAAAAGTAATATAACCATTTCTTACTATTATTTTACTGGCGTAACTTCATAATAAATTGTCTATTCGAAGAATTATTCCATATCAATCGAATCAACTCAAGTTCAGCTGAGAAAATGTAAACGTTCGCAGTAAGCTTTATCTTTCACTAAACTTTCAATAATGAATAAGACTGAATAAAAAATATTAAAAGTAGAATGTACTATTATTGTACATTATTGTAATATTAGCGGTGTTTTGTGATTGTCGCTGAAGTATAAGTAAATGGCTATTAACACACCAGGCTATTTATAATTGCTTTGATATAGGAAAAGAAGAGGAAGAAGAATTAGTATTCGCAAGAGATCACGGAATGAAACATGTCCAGAAAACATGATATAGAATGTTATTTCGTTTATTTTGAATTTCTATGAATACAGTAAATAAGAACATTTCCAATAAAATCGTCTTTAAATAATCAATAAGCAATCATCTTATATTAAATGAATAGGATAAATTCATGAAAATTTGCTTTATTTTTTTTTACCTCGTCTTATGTAAAGGTCGCCTTAAACGCAGAAATATATGATAAAAAAATGAAGTCAATTTGTAATATTACATTTTTTAGAAGAAATATTTGTTTTACTTAAATATACGCCAACAGAATTTTGTGGGCAAAACAGGGACTGGAAAATTTAATACTCATATGATATATTGTATGTGTAGTGGACAGATGGAGACAACGAGTAACCTATCCAAGGAGTTTGTGTAAACGGATGGATGGCAGAACAGGGTGTAGAAAGAATAGTACAAAAAACAAACATAACTGTTGTGGGGCTCTCCCCTTTTTACATAAGATGGACTCGTCCAAAGTATACTTATACTGAAAGAGAGAATATCTGCTGGTTGAGATACGTTGAGATTCGTGAAGATACGTTGAGATACGTGGAGATACGTTGAGATACGTTGAGAGATACGGAGACAGACACAGAGTGTTCTCAGAGAGTTATACAAGAGTCCATATATATATATATATATATATATATATATATATATATATATATATATATGGCTTTACTTACAGAGACTTTCTACTAACTCGCTTTCCTGGACTACTAATCTTCAAGTCTGTATTCTTAGGTTTAATACACTTATTTTTCTATCTCAATTATTGGCGTTGTTTATTTTTTATTTGTGCCGGATTCCATTCACGGAATCCACAACAATTACTAAGAGCTACAAATAATAGGAAGTTGTAGAGAGTCATGATCGTCAACGCCCTGAGGGAACTGGGCACAAAATGTAGAAGGTTCAAATTTTGAACGTGTCTATAATACTTCAAATCTACTCTCAATCCGTTTGTCTACTTGTAAAACCTTTGATAACCAAGTATAGAAAAAGTAGTTTCTGCAATCCCTTAAAAAAAGGACGAACGAAAAAAAATATTATCATTAAATAAACAAACAAATAAACATGCAAAGAACAAAGTTTGTAGGACGTGGTCTAAGAATAATTTTAGCTGACAGTCCACAAAAGGTTGGCAATAGTTCGTTTCGTCTGGGTTTGTGCCATTGAGGGTCGGAGAAAGGGCGGGCGAGAGATCCCTGGAGGTGTGTCAAAGCTTTTTAGGCGGTCGTTTGAAGCGAGACATGAACTGAAGTCGTAGTTAGTTCGGTAGGTAGATAAGGAGGGAAGGCATGCACGTCGGGTAGAGGTTGTTCCAGGGCTTGGAACATAAAAGTTGCTTGGACAGGGAAGTTTCGGTCCGAGGATCCTGTTTTGGAAGGTGTGTCCGGAGACGACCGTAAAATGAAAGTGAACTCGGTTCTTTCATCTGTCCCACTGCAAGATAACGAGAATGGAGGCTAAAAACGAAAAACGAACAAAAAAGTTGGTTATGCAATAAAAACGGAGGAAATACAATATATATCTAAAAAAGAAAAATGGCCAAAAAATATAAATATATCGTATCGAAACATCGATAGGCTTATTAACTTTCTTGATTGCAGTTTTTCAACACATGATAATTTTCTTTCACTCTATTTTTTTCTTTCTTCCTTACTTTAAAGTCTGTTTTATTGTCTTTCTTTCTTTCAAGAATGTTTTGTTGTCTTTCTTTCAAGATCGATGTGTCTTTCCTTCTTCCATTTTATTTCTTTCTTTCTGCTTTCTGCAAAGTCTGTTTTATTGTCTTTCTTTTAAGAATGTTTTGTCTTTCTTTCTTTTAAGACTAATTTGTCTTTCCTTCCTTCATTCCTTCTTTCTTTATTTCCTTTTTCTTCCTTTCTTTCTTTAAAGTCTGTTTTATTGTCGTTCTTTTAAGAACGTTTTGTCTTTCTTTCTTTTAAGACCAATTTGTCTTTCCTTCCTTCATTCTTTCTTTATTTCCTTTTTCTTCCTTTCTTTCTTTAAAGTCTGTTTTATTGTCTTTCTTTTAAGAATGATCTATTGTCTTTCTTTCAAGATCGATTTTTCTTTTCCTTTTTCTTTCTTTCTGTAAAGTTTGTTTTATTGTTTTTCTTTTAAGAATGTTTTGTTGCCTTTCTTTCTTTCTTTCTTTCTTTCTTTCTTTCTTTCTTTCAAGCTCGATTTGTCATTCCTTCTTTCTTTTTTTCTTTCTTTCTTTAAAGTCAGTTTTATTGTCTTTTAAGAATGTTTTGTTGTCCTTCTTTCTTTCTTTCTTTCAAGATCGATTTGACTTTGCTTCTTTCTTTCATTCTTTCTTTCTTTCTTTCTTTGATTCTTTTTTGGTTAAATCTGTTTATTGTCTTTTTTAAGAACGTTTTGCCGTATTTCTTATAAGGTCGATTTGTCTTTCCTTCTTTCTTTTTTCTTCTACTTTCTTTCTTTCTTTCTTTCTTTCGTTATTTCAAATTTGATTTATTGCCTTTTTAAGAATGTTTTGTCTTTCTTTCTTTTAAGATCTATCTATCTATCTATCTATCTATCTATCTATCTATCTAGCCCAGTCTGTTCATATCTATCTATCTATCTATCTATCTATCTATCTATCTATCTATCTCAGCTTGTATATTATCTATCTATCTATCTATCTATCTATCTATCTATCTATCTATCTATGTTTTTCGAAACTTTTGTCTGTTTCTTTCTGTTCCTTTCTCTCTCTAATCCTTTATTTCTTCCATTTTGATTTATGCCAACTTAATTATTAAGCATTTGTCCTTTTTTACTTTCATTAATAGTTTATCCAAAAGCCATACTTTCTTTTCGTTTTCTATGCCATTTTAGTTTGACATAAACTCTTGTGACAGTCACCAAATCATCTCTTGATCTCACCATTTTTATTAACCATCCCTTCCCTTTCTTTTTCGTATTTTTTGTAATACCACTTTTCCAAAGACTTCGTCATGATGGTTTTTGCTCTTTTTCTTTCTGCTTCTGGTGTCGCGACTACTGCACGAGCAATTTCGCTTGCCGTGAGAGAAAAAAAAAAATAATTACCAGCAAATTCTCGTCTCCTTTGAAGTCTTTTATTGGGTCCGTTCGGCTGTCCAGCAGCTTCCGGGGAGCTACCACTGCCCCTTTATCACACTGTTCACGCGCTACGACATCTTGGCACAGGCGCGAAGACAGAAAAATATACCTGAGGTTCGGTGGAACAAGAGGACAGGGCATATAAAAGTGCAACATGGGGACAGAAAAGAAAGAAAGAAAGAAAGAAAGAAAGAAAGAAAGAAAGAAAGAAAGAAAGATAGAAAGAAAACAACAAAATGATCTTAAAAGTAAGTAAGAAAGAAAGAAAGAAAGAAAGAAAGAAAGAAAGAAAGAAAGGACCTGAGAAACAAAGAAAAGGAAAGACAAGAACACGAGAAAAAAAAAGAAACGAGAAAAAAAAAAAAAAAAAAGACAAGACAAAACACGAGAAAAAAGAAAAAAAGAAAAAAAAAGAAAAGAAAGACAAGGAAAGATGTAAAAAAAAAAAGAAAAAAAAAAAGAAAAAGAAAGACAAGGAAACGATGTAAAAAGAAAGAAAGAAAGAAAGAAAGAACACGAGAAATAAAAGAAAAAGAAAGACAAGGAAACGATGTAAAAAGAAATAAAGAGAGAAAGAAAAAACAAATCGATTTAAAAAAAGAAAGAAAGAAACAGTGAACACAAAGAAAAATGGAAAAAGACAACAAAACGATCATGAATGAAAGAAAGAAAATAACAAAAATGAAAGAAAGAAAACAACAAAAATGAAAGAAAGAAAATAACAAAATGATCATAAAAGATAGTAACAAAAAATAAAAAAAAGAGAGAAAGCAACAAAAGGTATTTAAAAGAAAGAAAGAAACAAACAAATAAAGAAGAAATGGAAAATGAAAGAGAGACAGACAAGAAAACGATTTCGAATGAAAGAAAGAAAACAGCATAAAAGGAAAAAGAAAGAAAACAACAAAACGAATTTAAAAGAAAGAAAGGAAGACAGCAAGAAGAAACAAAGACAGAAAGAAAGAAAATGGAAAAAAGGAAGGAAACAAAATGATCTTGAAAGAAAGAAAGAAGGAAAGATAGAAAAAAGAAAGATAGAAAGAAAGAAAGAAAGAAAGAAAGCTAGAAAGAAAGAAGAAAAATAGAAAGAAGAAAGAAAGGAGGAAAATAGAAAAGGAAGAAAAATAAAACTGAGAAAGAAAAGAAGAAAAGAAACGAATAAACAAAAGAGATAGGAGAAGAACAAAGAAAAGAAAAAAAAGCAAATTAGAAAGGCAAAAATATAGCAAAAGACGTAAAGAAAAGAAGACAGGAAGAATAAAAGAAAGGTAAAAGAAATAAAAAGGAATGAAGAAAGAAAGCAGAGAAAGTAAGAAAAAAAAGAAAGGAAACGAAAAAGAAAAGTCGGAAAAACGTCAGAGAAGTGAAAAAATGAATGAAACAAAATAGAAATGAAAAAAAGTAGTAAAAGACGTAAAGAAAAAAAAAGGAAGAAATAGAAAAGGAAGAAGGAAAGAAAACAGAGAATGTAAAAAAAGAAGAAAATGAAATGAAGAAAGAATGGTGGAAAAACATAGCAGATTAGCAAAAAAGAATGAAACAAAGGACAAATGTAGCAAATTAAATAAAATGAAAGAAAGAATTAAATGTTTGGTAAGAGAAAAATAGAAATGAAAAAGGAAGAAGAAAATCTTCAGAAAATAATAGAATAGATACGAAAAAAGATAAAGAATTATAAAAAAAGTTAACAAAAGCAAGGAAAAAGGCCGAAGAGAAAAAAATGAATAAGGAAGAAAGAGAGGGGATATAGTAAAAAAAAAAGAAAAAAAAAAGAAAGAAAGAAAATAGAAAAAACGAAAGAAAAGAAAAAGTAAATTATAAACTCAATAAAAGCGAATGAAAAACAGCCAACAAGGAAGACAAAAAGCTTGGGGGGAAACGAATGGGAAAAAGTAAGTCATATAAGAAAAAAGGAAGAAAAAGCAAAGAAGGTAAGAAAAACGAAAAGAATGAACAAACAAAGTAAGAGAGAAAGAAAGCAAAGAAATAAATTTAAAGAAAGAAAGTAACTAAAGAAAGAAGAGAAAACGATAACAGGAAAGAAGTAAAATATAAGGGAAGGAAAAAGAAAGAGAAAGAGAAAAGATGGAAAGAAAGAAAGAAGGGCATAAAGAAAACAAACAAAAAAAAGAAAAGAAATGCAAAGAAAGAAAGAAGATAAATGAGTAAGTAAATATATAAATAAATAAATAAATAAAGAAAAAAAGAAAGAAAGAAAGAAAGAAAGTCAAATTGAAAGACAAAGTAGAAATTAATTGTGTTACAAATGAAGGAGCAAGGACAATAAAAGTACGGGTATTAAGAAAACAACAGGTAACAACTGTAACCGAATTTAATTTTTTGAAGATCAGACTTTACTGGAAAGAACGAGGCGATATCGACCCTCCACAACTTCCTTTCAGTTGTTGCTCAAAGTAATTGAACTCCCTTTTTACTATTTAAAACCTTTTCAGTATTATGCTTTTAGTTTTGTACACAAAAGAGTTTGGGCGTATATAGTAAACAAATAAACTCCCTCCCCCCTCTCTCTCTCTCTCTCTCTCTCTCTCTCTCTCTCTCTCTCTATATATATATATATATATATATATATATATATATATATATATATATATACATGGTGTATCAAAAATACATTTACAAACTTTGGAGGCGGCTTCCTCGCACCAAAACAAGGACAAAACACATGTCCGAAAATCCTTCGTTTTGAGTTAAAGAAAGTTTACGATAGGTGGCGTAGTGTTGCCATGTAGACTAGGTTACATTTGTCGTTCGTGTACATTTGTGGCTAGTCTTTCTTCAACGTTTAACGTGTGTAGTAGCGAGTGAAATGAGAAGTGTCCCGTTTAACAATGGCGGCATATGCATATAGTGAGCAGGCAGAGTCTAGCTTCTTCCAAAATTTTACCTTTTATAGTAAAAGAAGACCGGAGCGTACAACCGCCAAAAAATCGTGAATATGGCAACAAAGGTGAGGATAACAATATATATATGTGTGTGTGTGTGTGTGTGTGTGTGTGTGTGTGTGTGTGTGTGTGTGTGTGTGTGTGTGTGAAAAGTGTGTGTATATAAATATAAATAAATATATATATATATAATTATTTATATATATTATATGCGCGGTACTTATTAGAAAGCGCTCAATCACATCAATCCAACCAAATATATATATATATAGCGAGACTCTTCGCAGATGCGAATTGCGTCACTGTCGGTCACTGGGCGTGTTTCTAAAAATAAATACGCTAAAAACCCACTACCGTGCGCCGACGGCTTAATGGTTAGAATGGTTATATACCAACGTTTAGAATCTCCGACTGACACCAGTTCAGTCGGGTTTCGATCCTAGCTAGAGGCAACCGAATGTCTAGCCACACTGATGAGCTGCGAAACAGTCGGTCTGTGGATGACGTTATATATATATATATATATATATATATATAATTCTCTGTTAAAATAAAAAGAACGAACATCGAGCTCTCTGTGGATCAGTTTTAATAATTAATATTATTATGCTCCACCGGGATTATATACCAACGGATCGATTACCTGTACTATATATATATATATATATATATTATAATTCGAAAACGCTTTGGAGATACACACACACACATACACACATATATATATATATATATATATATAATTCCATCAATAAAAACATTACTTTAGTCTGATGAAGACCATTGAGAGGATAAAACTCGTCAAATTACTGGATTTATTTTTAATCTGACATTTTTATTACTTCAAACGTTATTGAAATATATGCCGCATTTTTATTTATTTAGCAGTGAGTACTGCGTCTAGTGCATTCGAAAAAAACGTTCGGAACATATTTTCTTTACTAAGATTTCCGAATAGACGTAATGCCCACAGTTTAATAAATAAAAATGGAGCGTCTATTTCGAGTACGAAGTGTCCACTCTAATGACGTTTGCAGTAATATATATATATATATATATATATATATGTGTGTGTGTGTGTGTGTGTGTGTGCGTGTGTGTGTGTATGTGTACGTGCTCAAATACTTAAACACCAGTTAACCACGGAAAAAGAAAAAATCAATTGGCACCAAATTCTTTTTTACAACTTTAATAATAATTATATTATATATATATATATATATATATATATATATATATATATATATATATAATTTAATTTGATAATTACTAGGGATAATTCAAAGAAGATATAAATCGAAAGAGAGCTCAATGTAAGAACAGAGCAAATATAATAATGAAGAAATCCATGGTAATAATTTATTTCGTGGAATCAATCCGATTTCATCTCTTCAAACAATTTTACAACAAAAGTCTCCGCTTTCATCATCATTATATATATATATATATATATATATATATATATATATATATATATATATATATACATAAAGTAATGGTTTTTGTTAATCCGACAGATTTGTTATCACTTTCAACGTTATTATTGGCTATTCATAAATAAGTAGACGCACCGTTTTCTTTATTTATTAAACAGTATTTAATCATTTTCGTCTACCGGTCTGTTTGAGAAATCTTATTAAAGATACGACAGTATTCGAACCTGCGTCCCCGTGGATAGAGGAACCTACCATCAAACACGCTCTAACCAACTGAACAACAGAGAACTAGGCCGAAATCTCGCCTTTAAACGGAAGTTCTTTCGTTTTAGCTCTGCTGAACTTTTCATATCTGCAATGTTTCGTATTCAAACAAAAACGGAGCATTTTTTAAAGAAAGTAAAGATTTGTTTTTTAATCCGAGAGAGGGCGGAAAGTTTTCTTGAATAAATTTCCTCAAACATTCAGGCTGGTAGACTAAAATAATATATATATATATATATATTCATGAATTATTCACACAAAAACTAATGCAAAGGTTAATGATTTAATTGGCACTTTGACAGAAAATTTACCAGTAAAAAATTCGTTCATCACCATATTTGTATATGAACGCACAACTTTTAAAAATTTAAAATCAAACTCAGCGTTGCTATTGCGCGCTCCAAAAACAATAACTCATTTCCAATAGCATTTTCGGATACAACAATGCATATATTTTCGTTGTCCTCTTATTACTAAGAGAAAAAAACAAGAACAACATCTATTCTATACCTGAAAGATGTCTGTAGGAACAGACGAAAGCTTGTAGTAAAAAAATAAGAACTAATACGGCAGAAATTTATAGAAACAAGGATCATTTCATTCATAACGGATTCGAGGTTTTTGTATATTATTTGAATTGTTTGCGACGATGGATTTCTCGCCAATTAAATCATTAACCTTTGCATTAGTTTTTGTGTGAATAATTCATGAATTTGTAAATTGATTGCACGTTTATCGTAATATATATATATATATATATATATATATATATATATATATATATTGCGTATTTTTGTATTTTTGGCAGCATGTTTTCATTAAGACATATCGCATTAAATAATTTAGACAAGTTTTATCTACTTATTTTTTAATAGGATCCCTCATAATTAAGGACAAGTTTCTTAGTATCCTTATTAAAGAAAGAAAAAAAAATTACCATGTTGATGCATATTCATTTTTATTACGAGTACTTTCGACATTAGCACAATTATATGTCGAAGTATGATTATAGGGCACTTTCCTACGGTGCCACACGCTGTGAACACTGGGATATATATATATATATATATATATATATATATATATATATATATATATATATATATATATACGGTAGACTCTCCTGTTGTATGAGGGTCAAGCAGCTCAGTTCATAGGAACTGAGCAGCCAGAAAGCGACGGCCAGACACCCGCACATATGATTTAATCATAGTGGTGAAGGCCAACCACACTTTTTGGAGGTCCAAATACAGAGACCTGATTCACTATATATATATATACTATATATATATATACATAACAGAGAAATCACAATGACCTCATGGGTATAGGCTATTTCTGCCAACATCAATATGTTGGCTTTATTCAACTCAAACCTTGAGTTGAATAAACCCAGTCTATTGACTTTGGTAGATATAGCCTATACCCATCAGGTAATTTTGAATTCCATAGGCAACCAGATGTCTAGTTGCACTGATGAGCTGTGATACAGCGAAAGAGTCTGTCTGTGGATGACAATATATATATATATATATATATATATATATATATATATATATATATATAGAGAGAGAGAGAGAGAGAGAGAGAGAAGAGAGAGAGAGAGAATGACAAACAGAAAGAGAGGCTGAGATTCTATAGAGAAAGAGAGAGTGATGGAGGACAAAAGAGATGCTATATATATATATATATATATATATATATATATATATATAGAGAGAGAGAGAGAGAGAGAGAGAGAGTGAGGAGTTAGAGAGAGACGCAAGTAGTGTTGAACTCGAATTAAGTAAGAGATGAAATAAAAAGACGACTAGGCATATAAAAATAAAATCAGGAATATATTCTTTGAGAGTTGCGGACAGAGAAAAAAAACTCGTACGTCAGGAATTATATAAGTTTTGAATTGCATTTGAACGAAATCAGAAAGGGAAATGACAGGCGGCCGCAAAAAAAAACTGTTCAATATGGGATAAGAAATAAAGTTATTTGTGTCGAGTTAGTTTGGCCTTAAAACTGTCACAATATGGACCTGGCTTCTGAGTGGCAAGGGTTAGTACACGCCCCGTACACTTTGGGTCTGTAATACGGTAAAATATTTTGGCACGGGCCCATTTATATTCTTTGTAGCTCGTCCGAGCAGATACTTTTTTTGTTCCAGGTGTGCACACAGTCCAAGCTTACGTTAGTCGACATTTTGACATTAATTTTGTATTTTTACGATTTTTTTCTATCTCCACTGGCTTGCTTAGCCGGAAACAATATTTTCCCCAAAAGCGATAACTACACACACACACACACACACACACACACACACACACACACACACACACACACACACACACACACACACATATATATATATATATATATATATATATATATATATATATATATCGTATTTATCGAACATTTACTCACTCACTAGAATCTGAGGCCAAAATGTTTGGCAGAAAAAAAGATCACTGTACTTGGAAAAACGCTTTTGGATTTATATATATATATATATATATATATATATATATATATATATATATATATATATATATATATATATATATATGCGTGTGCAGTGTGTGTTGATATGTATATAATTTAATCTATATATATAATTTGATCTATCTATCTATCTATCTATCTATCTATCTATCTATCTCTATATATATATATAGAAGTTTTTTTCGAATTGTAATCCTATGCAAAAATTCAGATATAAATAAAATATATCTTTAAAATATATATTTAAAAAGAGAATATGAATAAACGCAAAAGGAAAAATTTTCTTTACCAACGCGTTTCGTTCCATGATAAAGTACTTCAGGTGATGAAACGCCTTGGTAACGAAAAGTTTCTTTCACACACAGCCGTGTAGTACCACACGTCATGGCTCTTCCAGATGCAAATCCAGCTTGCAGTGGACACATGGCCCAGTGGATAAAGGCGTCCGTTGCATCCAGTGACTTGACCCAAAGTGTTGTGATTTCAATACCTGGTTATTGCAGTTGTGAACAAAAACTTGAAGGGTTGAGTTAGACCTCCGGGAGAGGCATGCCACATGAAACTAGAATATTCTATACCGGTGGACTGAAGAAGGCCGGAGCGTGCAACTGCCGAAACATCGTGAATATGGCATATGGCAACAAAGGTGAGGATAACAATCCGAACAATGTAAATAGTATATATATATATATATATATATATATATATATATATATATAATAAATATGGTCTGTTAAAAATAAAAAGAACGAACATCGAGCTCTCTGTGGATCAGTTTTAATAATTAATATTACTAGCCTCCACCAGGATTATATACCAACGGATCGATTACCTGTACTATATATATATATATATATTATAATTCGAAAACGCTTTGGAGTTATACTCATACACACGCAAAAACATACACACACACACACACACACACACACACACACACACATATATATATATATATATATATATATATATATATATATATATATATATATATATAAATACCAAAGCATTTTCAGGTGCTGTGATTATTGCTGGATAAATTTTGGGGCACGCGTTTTCGTGAAGGGGTAACTGTTCGCAAAATTTCACACACGCCCGCGTACACACACACGCACCCATACGCGCACACACATGCATATATATATATATATATATATATATATGATGTAATTTGGACAACGATTGTCCATCAACTGAGTGACAGAAAAAATGTCATAAATAAAATATATAAAAGTGACAATTTAAGAAAAACAGAAATATGAAATGCTATATAAATAAATAAATAAATAATAATATTATTAATAATAAAGGGTTTGCCAGTCTTTTTTTTTATGGGCTCTTTTGTAAATGTCGGGCCCGCTCTCACTGACGTCCCCTTGGAACCCTTCCTCAATTCATGCCAGTGGCTGCTGACATATCTTTTTTAGAAGAAAGAAAGAAAAAAAAAATAAGTCTTGGCAAAATTCTTCGGTCTCCTTCCAATCCTCTCATCTTTTGACCTAGCGATCCATTTACGCGGAGGATGTTGGATTTATATATACTTGAGCAATTACCACACGGAAAATAAAGATGAAAACAGTAATGAGATAGAGGGTATAAAACTGTTATCAATACACGTATTTATTCAAAATTGTGTAGCAATTTTTTTCTCTATTTTTCTCTATTTGCGCTTTTAAATCCCACTTTCTAAAAATAGACATTTATCTGTGTCCACCTTCAATCTGTCTTTCTCTCTCTTTGTATACATATCCCGCTCTGTATAGATAAAAGAAACGCCAATACATACATACATATCCCACCCAACAAAATGAGGTTGTTCCAAAGTTTGTACAACGTTACATCTTATCCTTTATATGCTGTGTTCTTTTAAGACCCGGATAATCACGGCTCTCCCTAACTTCCTAACTTTCATAGCTCTTAGTAAAGTTTGTTCTTTTTTTTTACCAACCCTCTCACTCTGCGATCCATTTACAGGTCAGTTTGCTATTTTCCTCTGTCGCCCATTTGCCTTCAATATGCCTTGTGAGTGTCAAATTCGCCAAGCCCTCTTTCCTCATTATGCATCTTAGAAATTTTGACTTTCTTTTTGATTCAAAATAAGTTAAAACACCGGTTCCCGTACGAGCACCACAGTTAAGCAACGCAGAGACTGGACAGTACCTATATGCGTGACCGCTTGGGAATACCTGATGTTGTAAGCTTGGATGTGCAGGTGGTGTAATGGATAATGACTCGGAATTGTTAATCGGAGATCCGAGTTCCAATTTCAGTTGGGTTCGTTATATTCACTTACGTGCAAATAACCGTGGGAAATGTATGAATCCGGCTCTTTTCCTCTCAACTATGGGTTAATTAGTAAGACTTGTATCACTAAATCATTGTTATCTATAAAATAACTTCAAAGGGTTGATAAGACACAAAAAAGATTTTAAAAAATATCGAATCCGCACCACGAAAGAGTGGCCCATCGAATCGATCCTTTCCAAGTGGAGAACTCTGTTCCGCCGAGAGGTGTCAGAAAAGGTACCACAGAGATAACTGGCTTGTGGCGGCCAAGCGTTCGTAGCGACGTCGCTTTTTGATCCTTCGATGTCGGCTCTTCCTATCATTGCGAAGCAGAATTCGCCAAGCGTTGGATTGTTCACCCACTGACAGGGAATGTGAGCTGGGTTTAGACCGTCGTGAGACAGGTTAGTTTTATCCTACCGATCGGCACGTGTGTTACGTCGGCCGTGGCCACGGCTATCCCGTCCAGTACGAGAGGAACCGCGGGATCGGAGCAACGGTTCGCGTGCTCGCTCGAACGAGCGGCGGTGCCACGCTGCCTCCGCGCGATAACGGCTGAAAGCCGGAACCGCGACTGTTACAAATACATTCACTTTATGTTTAAATTTTTAAGGAGTTACTGCAAATGAAAGACACCCAATGCTAAACATGAAACAAGGGATACACCTCTACTCCTGTTGAAAAGACCGAGGAAGAGTGTGAACGGGGCGATAGGCGTACCAGTTAAGTGTTTTGATTTGTTTTACGGCATATCAACCTCAATAGGTCATTTAATGCCGACAAAATTTTTATTGCTGGTAATGTTTTCCTTCAAAAATCTATTTTTGGGAATATTTTTCCTTGAAGAAATCTATAGCTGGTCATATTTTTTTCAAAGAATATATAGCTGTTTGTATTGCTGGTATTTTTTGAAGTATTGCTGATAATTTTTCCTTGAAAAATTATTGCAGGTAATAATTTTTTTATTACAAAGTATTTCTGGTATTAAAACCTATTTTTACATAAGTTTGGGTGTTAACTATTTGCCCATAGCTTGTACCCTAACAGGTGCTACTACCCCAGGTCAGCGTGGACCTGGAAACACCAGCGATTAAGAGGTGGTTCCACGCTCCTCAAAACTTCCTGATCAGAGGCCTTGCTGCTGGGTGTAATTTATCGTCTTACCCAGGACGCGGATGTAGTTTATCGTCTTACCCAGGACGCGGATGTAGTTTATCGTCCCTTTCAAAAGACAGGCGAGAAGTGTAAACCGGATGATAGGCAAACGTATCTACTTCTGTTGAAAGAAAATGGATAAAAATTCCAGGAAGGCATGAACTCGCATTCACCATCAAATTTAGGGATTCTCAAAAATAATGATGCTCAATTAAAAAAAATGCTAAAATGCATTTTATATCTTCTATATATATATATTATTAAGTGATGTAAACGTATTCTGGTATCATAATTAACCAGTGCGGAGCTTTTGTTAAGACGTTTGGGATGAACAGTCATTTTGGGGTCTGGAAAATAGCTGATTGCAGGAGATTGAAGGGGGTCGAAAGTAATTGGGTCAACAAAAAATACGTCGCCTTCCTTGATGAATTTCAACTTTAAAATCAAGAAGATAATTAGTGAACTAGAAAGGATTATTATGAAAATAGACATAATATAACTATCTTATTTAATGAAACATCCTCGAATATATATATATATATATATATATATATATATATATATATATATATATATATATATATATATATATATATTCGGGCAACAGATCATTATTGAAACATATTGTTACATATAACAGACAACGAATGTCTATTATGTTTGATCATGAGCCGTTCTAAGCTTCGTATAATGGGTTTTATTTTCGGGAGAAAATAGACAAACATTTGGATATTTTTTATTAAACTGTTTCTCGATCTAATCAGAAAAAATGCTATCAGGTAAATATATGGATTGATTGATATAAATTGAGAGAGAGAGAGAGAGAGAGAGACGGGGAATGAGTGATATATATATATATATATATATATATATATATATATATATATATATATATATATATAATTACATCTCAATTATATCTCTGGCCAGAGCTCAATTAGGTCCCATTTATATACACATGGAGACCTACCAAACCCCATTCACAATATACGCGTTGATATACAAAAATAATAAACTCATTCACATATAAAAAGGCTAAAAATAATGGAGGCATTATTAATAAATGATAAGTCCAAGACCCAATAATATCTAATATGAACACAGCTACAATGAGCTGACCCTGTTTGAAAAATAAAACATTCCTATAACACTAGATACACACATAATACAAGCCATACATTCAGTTAAAAGTAAAAATAAAATAAACCTTGATAATGGCAAAAAGTATAGCCGAAAGCGCTTGGACATACAGAACATTCGGGTAATTTCTACATAATTAAATTTAGAAAGGTTGAAAATTATAAGAACACAAGAAAAATTAAATAAAAAACTTTACCACAGCACCTTATCATTAGCTTTTAGAGAAACTTATATATATATATATATATATATATATATATATATATATATATATATATATATATAGGTCAGTCAATCTAACAGTGATCTCATCCCACAATCCTCACACCCCATATGTGGCCTCCTTTGTAAATCACTAGCGGGTCTTAAGTGCTACTTAAGATTATCGCACAAAATTTCATAACTGAATCAATAAGCTGTCAGATCTTCATACGTCGAAACCGACGAGAGTCCATATATATATATATATATATATATATATATATATATATATATGTATTAAAAAGAAAGAAAGTAACATAATATATATATATATATATATATATATATATATATATATATATATATATATATAATTTTTAAATAATTTAAGTAATTCTATTACATTTATTTGAAAGAGAAATATTGTCTATTAGTAATTAAGAGTAAAAATAATATATTAAATTTGTAGTTCAATATAACGTATTCTAACCCAAACACCCCTTTTAGAAAGAATCTTTATGTATACAAGTACGAATTTAACGAAGAAAAATACCAAAAAACTTTTTGTCGTTAATAAAAAAAAAGATACATGACATGCGTTGAACGGATGTCAAAATTCGTTGAAAAATGCACCCCTACCCTACCTAGATTTAACCTCTTTTTTCGAACGTAACTCATAATGATACAATAATAGTTAATAAAAATGAATAAAATATCGCCCCTGTCTAAATGATTGGATTTCTCTGTATCCTTGGAAACAAAAATTATGAATTGTATGTGCGTTTAAAACTCAGTAAATTTAAAAATAAGTTATTCCAAAATTCGCTTGAAGATGAAACAGAACTAATGCTTTTAATTTAATTATATAATTAAATTTGAAGTTTTTAGCTTCGGTTTTTGAAACATGGTAATCCCTGTGTAGCGAAGGCACCATATTTTTAAATCAGCTAATATATATATATATATATATATATATATATATATATATAAAGCTTATGAAATATATATATAAGAAGCTTATGAAAATTTTCTCGGTAATTTCGAAATCCTTAAAAATGTTTTCTTTTAATATTATTTACAAATAATTTCTTGAATTAAATATATCAGCATTGGAATTTTGGTCATTGACAGAACCTGACGGGATTTGTTTCCAATTCACACTGAACTAACTACACTTTAAGCCATTCTACCATCTTCAAATGATATACTGAGGTCAGTTTATCAAAATATGTCAACACTCTCTGCCTTTTCCCACTCTCTAAATAAAATAGCAATATTTCTTGATTTTAACCCCGTATATTTTTCCATTTCATTTGTGATCTGTTTTTAGATCTTGAAGATTGAGATTGTTTTTTTAGAGCTCTCATTAAATAAAAATTATTACTATAGGGTTTTAAATGTTTGATACTTTTTAATTAAAAATATGTGTATATACATGTATATATGTGTGCGTATGTGTGTTCATAACAAGACACTTTTTAAAATATTATTTACAGAATTTGTTGAATGAAACACAGGGAATTAATCCCGATCTAAATTTTCCTTAGTTTAAAGTACATTCATAACCTGCTAAATATTAATAAATACATTTAGGATATAAAAGTTCAGGATTTTACGTATATAATCTTTATAAATATGATTCTCTGAATATAATTAATAAGCATTTAATTCAAATCTCTTAGGTATTTTAATTTAAATTTCTTGGTTAATTATATAAAAAGCTTATGGAATTTTTTTTCGCTAATTTCGAAATCTTTAAAAATGTTCTCTTTTAAAATTATTTACAAAAAAATTATTATATGAAATATATCAGCATTGGAATTTTGGCCATTGACAGAACAGGCCGGGATTGTTTCCAATTCACACTGGACTAACTACAATTTAAGCCATTCCACCATTTTCAAATAACTTACTGAGGTCAGTATATCAAAATAGGTCAACATTCTCTGTCTTTTCCCACTCTCTAAATAAGATAGCAATATCTCTTGATTTTTAATCCGGGGTAAATTTTTTCCATTTCATTTGTGATCTGTTTTTAGGTGGTCTTGAAGATTGAGAGCCGCTTCTTTAGAGCTCTCGTGAAATAAAAATTATTACCAGTGGAATTTTAAGTGTTTGATATTCTTTAATTAATAATAATTTTGCACTGTCATTTGATATAGAGCTATCCCTGGATCTAAATCCTCCTGAAAATTCCTTACAGGTTAACATATTGTATCATTACTATATATATATATATATATATATATATATATATGTGTGTGTGTGTGTGTGTGTGTCTGTGTGTGTGTGTGAAATGTGTATGCATATAAATTTAAATATATATTATATATGCAATTTTTTATATATATTATTTATATATTACGCATGTGTGATACTTATTGGAAAGCGCTCAATATAAGTGATGGAGCTAACATATTTAGTTGAATTGATCTGAGTTTGTGACCTTGGGTTTCACGCTATTTGCGATCGTCAGGCAAAGTGATTAATTTTTGAATTTTGGATTTATATATGGTTGCGTATATCGGTGTTTTTTATGGAAGTGGGAGGAAAAATTGTCGACGGAACGCCACTCATACTTACACAAACATACATACACGCACGTACACTCATTGACGTACGCAGACATACACACACGCACGCTCACTCACCGGAGCTCGCATAAACATAATCATAAACATTTGTGAACAGTGTGGAACTGCGCAAATATGCGCACATACGTACGCATTTGGTCGCTGTATTCAATGTTGGATTGTGTAGCGAATATTTTTTTTGTTTGTTGCGCTTTCAACGCGCAGACCGTTAATCTATTTTTGTTCGCTGAATAATATTTTCTCGCACGCACGTATATACGTATCATGGGGTCTGTGTAAGACTATGATAGGTAAAAATTGCTATTATTTTTATTTTTTTAAGGCTGTTTATATATATAGTTTTAAGGCTATATATATATATATATATATATATATATATATATAAACCTAGAAACCAGACAAACCTACCAAGGTTTCATCTAAGCCTTCAGCCTTTCCTGACGATCCGCTTAGGTGAAACCATGGTAGGTTTGTCTGGCTCTTTAGGTTTAACTAGGTCTGCTCTACTTACTGTATTGAGCACTTTATTTAGTAATTTTGCTTATTCGTATTGGTTTTTTTTCTTTGAACTTTGGACTTGCATGCTAGACAATTGTTTTCGGCTAACGGACATGTTCTTGGTTCTTTCTTTTTTATACCTTTTTTTCCCTTTGGTATTGGTTTTATTATTTGCAAATCAAAACACTGAAGGTTTTCGGAACGAGTATAATTTTTTATACTTATAAGATTACTACTACTACTATATATATATATATATATATGAAGAAAAATATATACGGAAAAAACAAACAAAAATCCTTATATACAATTATGCTGTTTTAATGTTAATATGTCAACGTCGGACGTTTCGGTCTAATAAACCATCTTCCGGACATATTCATAAATTATAACATTATCAATACAACATGACAAAGACGATGTGCATAAGAAAAAGACTTATCCAAACAGAATAACAGAAAGTTTATATATATTTATATATATATATATATATATATATATATATATATATATATATATATATATATATAGATATATTGTCATCCACAGACAGACTGTTTCGCTGTATCACAGCTCATCAGTGTGGATAGACATCTGGTTACCTCTAGCTAGGATCGGAACCCGACTGAATTAGCATCAGTTGGGGATTCTACCACTAAGCCGTTGGCGCACGGCAGTGATGAAAGTGAATTTAAGTGTATTTATTTTTAGATAAATACACAGTGACTGAGAGAACTCAATTCGATTTATCGAAGAGTCTTGCATTATTAGCCGTAATAGTCACTGTTTACAAACCCACACTTCCTCCTCAGAGAGCTCAACCGAAATAAATTTTTCAGGAGCATATATATAGTCATCCACAGACAGACTGTTTCGCTGTATCACAGCTCATCATTGTGGCTAGACATCCGGTTGCTACATATATATATATATATATATATATATATATATATATATATATATATATATATATGTATGTTGCATGTGGGGTTAACATCCGTTACTTCACTGTTATGGAATTTAGTTAGTAGCTTACTATTGTGGGCTGAGATGATTTTCTCTACATTGTTAATACAAGACTAACTAATTTTAAGTGATTTTCTATTAAAGATTTTTGATAAAGGATTTTTGTCCTCAAAATGTTTATTAGTTTTAAGAAGAAATGACCGATACTAATATTGAAAAGTTTGTAGTAGGCTGGGTTGAACTTTTGACTTTTCTTTTTCTGTTTTTAGAGTTTTTAGAATTTAAGTTCTTAGACTCATCTTAGAAGTGTAACTCTTATTTAAACTTGCTATTTCTTAGTGCTTTGTTGTATATAAATTTTCTCTCACTAAAAACGTTTTATTTTGTTGGAGGATAACCTGCTAATTCTTGAGTTGACTGTTTTTGGTATGTGTTCTATAATTGACTTCGCGGGGTTAGAAAGGACATTAATGTAGATGGGGGTTTGATCTTCTTTTAAGAAGGGTTTAAAGTCGTTGTTAGAAAGGTTAAGAGTGATATCAAGAGAGCTGACTATTTTTTAGGTTAGAATATATATCTTGAAACCTAAAAACTTGAAAATTTAATAATCTTTTTGTATAGTTTTAAAGTCCAATTACTATTTGGAACAATCATTAGGCCTAAAGTCAGAGTCCTTTAGTTTGAACACCACATCTAACATTTATATTTTTGTTCTGTTTTAGTAACCCGGATATAAGAGACCCGGATATAAGAGAAACCCGGATATAAGAGAAACCCGGATATAAGAGAGATTTTATCTGGTCCCAAATTAGAGCCTGTGTTAATGTATATAAAATAGACCAAACCTGGATATAAGAGAAACCCGGATATAAGAGACTTCTTCTCCGGTCCTGACAACTCTCTTATATCCGGGTTACACTGTACTAAATTTCTGTCCTTTGCTTTTGTTTCAAATAGCTGTAACAAACATCCCAACAATTAATTAAACTGTACCAAATTTCATTTTTTTTTGTTGTGGGGGTGGGGGATCCTGTACAATGGGTAGATGGAACTCCATAGCCGTAGTGGAGGCAGTCCATCTTTGAGAAGAGAAACTCTAATGAAACCAGGAGTAAGCCGTTTAAATCAGCTGCCATTGGAATACAGGATGGCAGCCATGCGTAGACGGCCTTACATGCTAAACTATATATTTGGCTTTTACGCCACCTTCGCGGGGGATAATACGCATATCTGTGAACATAGTTCGGGAAAAAACTATCAGTAAATCTGACACTGCTACTCTCTATAGGAATGGCGAACCGTAGATGAGTCCAAAGTCACTGAAAGATGAAGATGAGTATCACAAATAATGGAAAACAATCCACAGCAAAGTACATGAGAATTAACAAAGCTGTTAAACACATCCTAGTCTATCATATGGCGACAGTTAGAAAAGACTGAAAAGATTAGAAAAATCAGAAAGCTTTAGTTCCAGTTCTTTACTCTTTTGTCGAAAGGAGTAAAGCGGATCGTTGTTAAACAAAAATGGAAATTATTTATGACCCAATAAACATAATATCTATCTATCTATCTATCTATCTATCTATCTATCTATCTATCTATCTATATATCTATATATATATATATATATATATATATATATATATATATATATATATATATATATATATATATAATGGTGGCACCTCGAGGCGATATAATGGTTATCAAGCTTGTCTTACTAGAACAATTATAACTGAGCAGTGAGTTTGATCGTCACGGGGTGCCCCCATATCTTCGGCTTTTGCCACATCTAAGCTGCGCTTGGAAAATCACTATATATATATATATATATATATATATATATATGTGTGTGTGTGTGAGGGAGAGAGAGAGAGAGAGAGAGAGAGAGAGAGAGTGTGTGTGTGTGTGTGTGTGTACCGGGTGTAACAACAAAATTGTCCAAATCGTGTATAAAGCAAAATTGTATAATTGTTATATTAAGCTTTGAACCGTTGTGTCTTAGAAATGATTAAAGATATCTTAATGGAATTCTCCGAGGTTTTTATAACACTACTTGACTCTACTTTGAACAATAAGAATGTATTTAGCTCTGCGTTGAAATGATGATCCCTCTTCCCATCGTGACCTGATCCAGTTTTCCTCTCTACTGTTTCCTTCTTTTCAAAACTTATTCACCATTCTCTTTATGGTACTTGAATGAACTTTGGAGATGGAAGACAGGGTATGAATATTGGTATCATTACTGAAGGCCTGAATGATCTTTTTCCTCTCAACATTGCTCAGTTGGGAAGATATAGTGGGGCTGACACGAAATGATTTTAGCCTGTCCTCTTTCTAACTATTCTTTCTGAATAACTCAAAGGGATTTTCAGTGATTATTACAACAAATGGTATCAAGATGGCTAAGAGTCTTATCTGAAAACCTGGGAAAAAGAAACTAAATTAGTTTAGTGTTTTTTTTTGTTTTGCGATAGTAAACATTTTGTGGGATGGACAATTATCGCATGCTGTTACACGATTTGTACATTTTTGCTGCTACATCTGGTATATATATATATATATATATATATATATATATATATATATATATATATCTGTGTGTGTGTGTGAGTGTGTGTGTATGTATGTTTGTATGTGTGTCTAAAATAGGATATAGAATCACGACAAAGTTTTAAGAAATTGGACAAATGAAAAACCGTTTTACAGAAACTAGATTTTATTACACGTTTCGCCTTTCTAGGCTTCATCATATCCCAAATGAAAGAAATGTGTGTGTACTTGCATGTATGTTTAAATGATAGATCATTATTACTTTTTCCGCGAAGATGGCGTTTCTCGTGATGAAAGAAAAAAATGAAGATGAGTATCATCGGAAAAAGCCGTTAATATTTATTCTGTATCTTTTCTTGGTTCATGTCGAATGTTATTAATATATTCTTCCAGTTTTTCTGCATTGATAATTCAAATATAATAGCCTCAAACACATGTAAAAAGGCTAAAAATAATGGAAGCATTTAATAAAAAAGAAAAAAGCCAACGATCAATGACATCAACTATGAACTGTGTGCTGACCGTGTTTGGAAAATAAAACTATCCTTTAATTGTAGATACATGCATAAAAAATCGATACATTCAGTTAAAGACAAAAATAAAATTATCCTTGATAATCGGTAAAAGAGTAGCCGAAAGCGCTTGGACATTTAGAACATTTGGACGATTTCTACATAATTTACGTCCAGAAAAGAAGAAAAGTATAAAAAGAAGACAAGAAAAATTAAATAAAAACTGTACATTGTATATATATATATATATATATATATATATATATATATGCATGCGTGGATATTTATTTATCAATGAAGGTTAACCTTATTGTCTACAAAAGACTTATTTGTTAAATTCAGAATTTGAAATCGATTGGAATGTCGTAGAAAGATCAAATTTCTCTCTTTTCAATTTCATTATCTATTTTTATTATCTACCCGCCTTCTTTGATCTTTGCTTTCAACTTGTTGTTTACTTGCTATCCTTCCGGGGAAATTCCAAGGGTCATTGTTGTGATCGATTTCATGGATTTGGATTAAAGTCGAAGGCTGGCTGCTGACTGTAGCAGGATCCGAGATGATCCATTAAAATCGAAATCAGGTGACCTGACCTAGTTGATAATCGGTTAATTATCAATTTTTACTGGCTCCTGACCGGTCGTCACTGTAAATGCCATAGGTCGAGTCGAGGCATGATATTAAAAAAAAAATAGGCGGGGGGGGGGCGGAGATATCTTATTACATGCAGGGAAGGCAATAAAGAGCGAAAGAAAGAAAAAAATGGAGAGCGCGCGCGCGTGAGAGAGAGATAGAGAGAGAGGGGAGGGAAGGTAGGGAGGGGCATAAGCGTAAAAACATCACGAGAGAGAGAGAGAGAGAGAGAGAGGGTGAGAGAGATAGGGAGGGAGAGAGAGACGTACAAACATCGTCATAAATCAGAGAGAGAGAGCAGAGAGAAGGAAGTGTAAAAGCGTTGTCATGCGAGTGAGAGAGAAAGAGAGGGAGAGGGGAGAGAGGGAGGGGGAGAGAGAGGCGTAAAAACATCGTTTCGTGAGAGGAAGAGGGGGAAGAGTGAGGTGGAAAAACATCGTCAGCTGAGAGAGAGCGAGAGAGAGAGAGAGAGAGAGGGGGTAGGGAAGGTAGGGAGAAGCATAAGCGTAAAAACATCATCACGGGAGAGGGTGAGAGAGATAGGGAGGGAGAGAGTGACGTACAAACATTGTCATGAATCAGAAAGAGAGAGAGAGCAGAGAGAAAGAAGTGTAAAAGCGTTGTCATGCGAGTGAGAGAGATAGAGAGAGAGGGAGAGAGAGGGAGAGAGAGGGAGAGAGGGAGGGGGAGAGAGAGGGAGAGAGAGGGAGAGAGAGGCGTAAAACATCGTCAGCTGAGAGGGAGAGGGGGAAGAGAGGTGTAAAAACATCGTCAGCTGAGAGAGAGAGCGAGAGAGAGAAGGAGAGAGCGAGATAGAGAGAGAGAGAGAAGGAGAGAGCGAGATAGAGAGAGAGAGAGAAGGAGAGAGCGAGATAGAGAGAGAGAGAGAGAAGGAGAGAGCAAGAGAGAGAGCTTTGAAGGTAAAAGGGAGACGACGCACTCGAAGTAGACTTTTAACCAAGGATCATCTAAAACGAGAGAAAATTGGGAGCAAAAAGTTTACTAGCAGAGGTTAGGTTTTCATTATGCGAAAATTATATATATATATATATATATATATATAGTTTTTCGTATGGGAACGCTTTTACGTACATATTGTTTTAGATAAACCAACAAACATAATGTCTAATAGACACACGCATACACACACTCACACAGACATATACATACACAAACCTACGAATATACATTATTGTCTTAATCTAACATAGGCAAACAAGAATTATTTTACTCTTATATATATAAACCAAGATTTACGGCTTTTCAGTTAGTTTTGGAATCCGTTCATTTCTTGAAACTTCGAAGGGACGTGTCGTCTCTCCTTTAATTACAAAAGCCACAAATTATACTAACGTTTATTTAACAAGTCGAATGAACGTGAAACGGGATTAACCAATGAAAATCAAAGAACACAAAAATCAAGAATACCAGAATTTCTTCCTCTTTTTCTCCACATCTCATTCTCCGATGAAGCTTTTAAAAGTGAAACATGTTAGACTGATAAACGTTTTCTATTTGTTCTTTCTTATTCTATCCGATTCCGATCCATATTTGATTCCAATTATATATATATATATATATATATATATATATATATATATATATATATATATAATTATTTATTTAAAAATATGATTCCAACACGCTAAATCATATTTTTAAATAAATAATTATATTTATGCTCTACTTTTGTATCGAGCACTATTTTTTAAAAATAATAACAAAAATACTAAAGAACTTTGGATTATTTACCTAACGAGTTCTTTCCTATTTTCTATATATTTTCACACACACACACACACACACACACACACACACACACACACACACACACACACACACATATATATATATATGCTTATTTCTCTCTCTCTCTCTCTCTCTCTCTCTCTCTCTCTATATATATATATAAAGATGAAACGGAACAAATGCCTTTAATTTAATTATATAATGCCTGTGTATACATATATATATATATATATATATATATATATATATATATATATATGTGTGTGTATATATATATGCTTATTACTGTCTGTATATATATATATATATATTATTACTGTGTATATATATTACTGTGTATATACATATATATTTTATTACTATATATATATATATATATATATATATATATATATATAAATAAAAAGATGAAACGGAACTAATGCCTTTAATTTAATTATATTGTTAAATTTAGAGTTTTTAGCTTCCATTTTTTGAAACATGGTTATTATTCTGTAGCGAAAAAAACATATTTTCAATCAGTTAATTTTATATATATATATATATATATATATATATATATATATATATATATATATAGGGTGTGTATAAAGTTCGTGTGTACTTTAACGTTAGAAATCATTTAAAGTGCTTACGAAATTTATGGACATCCTTTATATGCATCCATTATTTTTTTAATCTATGCTATAACTCTGGCAGTTTGGAATATAAAGAAATATTAGATAAACTGATATTTGGTTAAAAAATTTAATAAAAATGGAAATCACTAAAAATATTCGTACAGTACCGCAATGCCTTGCCCAAAGCAAAAACACTGACAGAATTACCTATGCTGATACGCAAAAGTGCACAATACACAAAGAAGAAGGAAATACCTAAAGAGACAGAAGCCTAAGTTTTCCCAACTGGATCATCATGATAATTCTAACTAAAAAAGTCTTTTTATTCTGCTAGCCACTCTATCAATAAAATGTCGTTTGGGCAGTCAGAATTATCCTGATGACCCGTTAGGTGAAACCTAGGTAGATAGGTTCTGACTGATTCTTTAGGTATTCTTA
>CAHIKZ030002401.1:2905000-2922500 GCA_903632075.3 Acanthosepion pharaonis
ACGGCTACAGAGAGATCGATAAAAATATATATATATATATATATATATATATATATATATATATATATATATATATATATATATATATATATGGCATGGAGCTGATAAGAAGAGGGAAGAAAAGAAAGTAAAGGCTACAGAGAGATCGATAAAGAGATAAAGTGATATGCAAGAAATATACTTCATGGAATTTACCGTAATGAGAGGCCGGCATATCAGTTGAAGAATCGATGGTACACTCAAATATTTTCTGGCATTTTCTTCGTTGCGAAAAATCTATCACCATGGAATATGTCGTATTAGAAATTAAGATATGTAGTTGAACTAATGTTTTTTCTTTGTTAAATTATCGCGGTTAATTCTTTTCGCAAGACACGGCATGACGAAACTGCTTATTCGACGTGCCACTATTGAGATGGATAATTTTTTATTTTGTCTTCATATAGTACAGTATATTTTTCATTCGTCTGTCACGAAACAAATTTATTGGCATGATAATATTTCACAAACTGGAACATGCAAAAAAAGACTGTGCAAATTAGAATTGCTTAATTATTGGTTTTTGAAAAGATCCGGTGGAAAAATATGTCTTCTTAGGTTGCATAGTTTAACTACACATCAACCCCTTTAAGGTTGTTTTATATGGAATCATAATTGTCAATGATAACAGCAAAAAATTGCAATATGAGCACTAGTAAAAAAATGATGCTGAAGACATTAGGTTTATAATAACCAGAAATTCATACACAGACGTCCTCAAGGACACATGACACTGTGGATACAAAAGAGTCATGAAGGTAGACATTGGGCCAGTTTTTAGTAAAGACACATATGTGCATTAAAGAAAAAAAAGGGGGTTGATATGGGCCCGGTTTACAGTCGAAAAGGTAGACATAGTAATCCTCTTGCGTCTTAGCGGCATTATCGCCTTGCTTGAGGTGAAATGATGCAAAAAAATCTAAATATAATATTTTTTCTTATATGGATGATTGCGTAGAATAGCAGTAATTGGCGTTAAAATTGAAATGAGCCTGTAGCAGTGCGTTCTGGGTAAGTTCATTGCATTCACTTTCATACAATTGTCAACCAGTCGCCAAATTAGGTTAAGTCTGAATTCAAAGCTGGCTGGACACGGGATGGAAGCCGAACATTGTAAAACGTACTTGCTGCAGAAATCACAGCACCACGTTCTTAAGTAGAGTACATTATTTCTTTTTTTCCTGAATATGCATTGCTTAAACAGGAGTGCGTCTACTGATGTGTCCGTGTGTCTATAATCCCGTCAAATATATTTGTTTCAGCAACAAGACACGTTATCGTCATTTGCTATGGCTCTGGCACAAGAACCGAGTCACATCTCGAGGTCACATCTCGAGAATTGAACCCACAACACAGCAAGTACCCATCATAGGCGATTACTATGTTCATTTGTGCCTGGCACAGGGACACTGTAGTGCGGCATTCATTGTCTGAATCATTATTCTGTCAAATTGGTCAGTGAGATAAACTTGCTATAAATTGATTAACGGGAGAGTATTTGCTCTAACTGACGAAACCAGATTTTATTTCTGTGTTGTCTATCCCTTATCATAATTCTATTCATTTTTTCAAAAATCGAATTCACCCAAGCAAGGCAATAAAGCCACTAAGACACAAGGGGTTACTTGGTGTGGTGAATTAGAAAAAAGAAACATTACTAAGAAGCGAGAACAATAGAAGATTAATCATGAGGACAGTAGATAACGATTGACATTGCATTTAAACTTTTGAAGATCAAAGCTAGCTAAAAAGCACAGAGCTGGAAGAGAGTTCCACAAGTAAGAAGTGCGACAAAAGAAACTGTTAGCATAGAATTTACGATTACATCTAGTCAACTCAACTGTAAATTGATGAGATCTCGTAGCCAGTCTAGTACTGCGCTTAAATTCATAAAATCTAGGTAACATAGCGAAGAGCGATATTTATTCTGCTGTGTACAGAAATGTAGCACAAGGCCAAAATGTGGAATAGGGAAAAGGGCGGTCGTCTTCTGTTTTAACGTTAAACTTAACTAGCCACCAAAACTGACCCAAACATAATACCACAAAACAACGCATTCTTACTTACCATTCTTACTGCAGTCACCATAATACCTCAGGTCTCTACGAAGTCCTAACTAGTCCCCATATGTACAATTTATGGTTTGTGGGGGGATAAAACAACGAAGACGAAGAACGATATTTATTTCTGCTTCAATACAAGCGAGAAGTGCGAGAAAAGAAACTGTTAGCATAGAACTTACGGTTTACATCTAGCCATTTCACCTGTAAAATGATGGGACCTTGCCACCAATCTAGTACTGCGCTTAAATTCATAAAGTCTAGGTACCATAGAGGAGAGCGATATTTATTTCTGTTTATTTACAGAAAATGTGGCACAAGGCCAACAAGGAGGAAAGGACGGTCTTCTTTTGTTTTAAAGTTAAGCCTAGCTAGCCACAAACACTGACTCAGACTTACAACAATATTCCTTACACCTAAACAACACATTCTTACTTAATATTCTTTCTTCATTCACCATAATACCTCATTGTCTCTATGAAGTCCTCAGTAGTCCCCATATGTACAATTCATTGTCTGTGGGGGGAAGGGAATAAAACAACAAATTCAAAAATCTTACTCTAGTGAATATTTAAAAAAACAAACAAACTACAAAACTATTTACAAGAAACTAAACAAAATAATGTTAGTAATAACCCCCCCACCCGCACACACCATAGCGAAGAACTTGTCTGAACAATTATCATGAACGACACAGGGAAGCTACATTACGGCGGCGGGAAAGTAAATGAAGCCGAAATGCCAGGTCAGAACCAATAATATTGCTGATTCTTTTTAGGATTTTATCAGGAATCTCTAAATATAAAACAGGAGCACCGGACCATATGTAGCAGCAATATTCTAAACATGGACGAATGGTAGATTTATAGATATGTATGATAGATTCTGGAGATAAAAATTATCTTGCGCGACACAGTGAACCAACTTTTTTTAGCAGTTGACCTAGCAATGGATTCAATATAGTCTTTTCACTTCATGTCAGCTCAAAATTTACCATTTAGTTGGATGTTAGCATCAGTCATGCTGATGGAAAACAGAGGTCTCTCAGATGATAATACATTTTTTTTTTCTTGTTGGTTTTCCTTTTTTTGTTGACGACTTCTCTTCCTGATTTGGATTTCGGGCCTATATATTTATGGCCATGTTTATTATGTGATACTATTTGCACAGCTGATTCAATCTCTCCGACTACTTCCTATTTTCCCTCTTCCTCTTCCTCCTCCTACACATCCTATTTTTAGTTTCTCTTTCTTATCTTGACAGCAGACTCCGGTATTGATCTATTTTTACTGTATTTTTCTCTCTCTCTCCTCCTCCCCATATCTATCTATCTATCTATCTATCTATCTATCTATCTATCTATCTATCTATCTAAGTTTTTTCATATCTATCTTAGTCTGTTCGCATCTATCTCAGCCTTTTCACATCTATCTCAGCTTGGTCACATCTATCTATCTATCTATCTATCTATCTATCTATCTATCTATCTATCTATCACAATCTGTTCATTATCTATCTATCTATCTATCTATCTATCTATCTATCTATCTATCTATCTATCTATCACAATCTGTTCATTATCTATCTATCTATCTATCTATCTCTTTCTACATCATGAGACTCAATGGGCGTTTCCTTTCTCTCTCTTTTTCTTCTTTCTGTCGCTGTCTATATTTGCACTTCTTCATATCTATCTATCTATCTATCTATCTATCTATCTATCTATCTATATATCTATCACAATCTGTTCATTATCTATCTATCTATCTATCTATCTATCTATCTATCTATCTATCTATCTATCACAATCTGTTCATTATCTATCTATCTATCTATCTATCTATCTATCTATCTATCTATCTATCACAATCTGTTCATTATCTATCAATCTATCTATCTATCTATCTATCTATCTCTTTCTACATCATGAACTCAATGGGCGTTTCCTTTCTCTCTCTTTTTCTTCTTTCTGTAGCTGTCTATATTTGAACTTCTTCATATCTATCTATCTATCTATCTATCTATCTATCTATCTATCTATCTATCTATCTATCAATCTATCACAATTCATTATCTATCTATCTATCTATCTATCTATCTATCTATCTATCTATCTATCTATCTATCTATCTATCACAATCTGTTCATTATCTATCTATCTATCTATCTATCTATCTATCTATCTATCTATCACAATCTGTTCATTATCTATCTATCTATCTATCTATCTATCTATCTATCTATCTATCTATCTATCTATCTATCACAATCTGTTCATTATCTATCTATCTATCTATCTATCTATCTATCTATCACAATCTGTTCATTATCTATCTATCTATCTATCTATCTATCTATCTATCTATCTATCTATCTATCACAATCTGTTCATTATCTATCTATCTATCTATCTATCTATCTATCTATCTATCTATCTATCTATCTATCTATCTCTTTCTACATCATGAACTCAATGGGCGTTTCCTTTCTCTCTCTATTTCTTCTTTCTGTAGCTGTCTATATTTGCACTTCTTCATATCTATCTATCTATCTATCTATCACAATCTGTTCATTATCTATCTATCTATCTATCTATCTATCTATCTATCTATCACAATCTGTTCATTATCTATCTATCTATCTATCTATCTATCTATCTATCTCTTTCTACATCATGAACTCAATGGGCGTTTCCTTTCTCTCTCTATTTCTTCTTTCTGTAGCTGTCTATATTTGCACTTCTTCATATCTATCTATCTATCTATCTATCTATCTATCTATCTATCTATCTATCTATCTATCTCAATCTGTTCATTATCTACCTATAGATCTATATTTATTTTTCTGAATTTATTTCCTGTCAGTCATCTTTCTTTCGCCACCGCTTGTAATCTTTTCTTTATCTATCTATCGCTTTCTACTTCATGAACTCAGTGGGCGTTTCCTTTCTCTCTCTCTTCTTATCTATCTATCTATCTATCTATCTATCTATCTATCTATCGTTTTTTTTTTGGTTTTGTTTAACTTAGTTTATTTCCTTATTTCTTTCTTTCTTTCTTTCTTTCTTTCTTTCTTTCTTTCTTTCTTTCTTTCTTTTGAAAAAGCTTTGCTTACGCTTGTTCTTTCTCTCTCTACACACATCCACGCACTCCCATACACCCACACAGAAATATCATTTATTTTTCTGATTTTCCCTTCATTTCTTTCTTTCTTTCTTTCTTTCTTTCTTTCTTTCTTTCTTTCTTTCTTCTACTCTTAGTGCATTTTGACTCTGTACGTCAATTTGCATTTGTACCTTTTCTCTTTTACAACTTCCCTACAATTATTCCAAATTCCGCTTCTTCACTCGTCTTTGATTTTCTTACCACACTTCCTTTATCCTCAGCGCCCGTCTCATAATTCCCCCCTCCTTATTTTAACCATGCACTTAAGAATATTAACGATTAGGCCTTTACCGAGGCAAAATCACAGAAGCGAACTTTGAGCATAAATAAATTCCCCTTCATAAACTATTCCTTTTTTCTCGTTCAGTATTCGAAATTGAGATTTTTTTTTAGTAGAGAAAGTTGACAAATACCACTTCCGCCGGAAGTTCTTTTTGCTTACGAGTACCCTTGATTTTTTGTTACAATTTTGCCGCCTTTTCTTATTTCCTTTGCCGCTTTTGTCTTTTTCCGCTTGGCAAATCCTTGTTAAGTCTTCGCATTCCTGCAAACCAGTGTTATGCGATGAAACTTGAAGAATTTAAAACATAGGCGACACAATGAAATGCCTCATTTTACTTTTTTTATGTGCTGTGTTCCATCAGGACGTAGACTATTATGGGTCTCCACAACTTCCTCTCCTTTGTAGCTCTTAATAAAATTTGTTATTTCCCTTAAATCATCTTCCGGTATCCATATAGTCAAGCTCACTAAGTAGTTTATGCATTATTTTCCTTCGTCGTTATTGTATTCAATGTGTCTTGTGAGTATCAGATTTTCGAAGCCCTCCTTCCTCATTACATGCCCTAGACATTCCAGCTGCCTCTTTCTGATGTTAAATATAAGTGTTTTTTTTGTTTCCATTTTCTCTAAAACTTCGTTATTGCACACATGTTCGGTCCATGGTATGCTCAGCATCTTTCAGTAGCAACCACATTTCCATTGCTTCGTCGCTTCTTCTTTGAGAAGATTGTCTAAAATTCACTGCCATATAGGAGACGATATATCACGTAACAATTCAGTACTATTTTCTTTATTTCTAACGAAGTTTTCTTGTTTCTTAATATCCTGCTTAGCTTTTGGAAGGCATCTTTAGTTATCTTCGGATCTCAGTGGCGTACTTTGTTAAAATTTTTCCTACATATTAAAATTGTTCCTAGATATTAAAATATTTGTACAGGCCTAATTTTGACATCTCCGATTTGTAATTTGCATTTGGGGTACATCTCAAGGACACATAGCACAGTGGATAAAGGCGTTGGTTAGATCCAGTGACTGGACCCAAAGACTGTGAGTTCAATACCCGGTTAAAGCAGTGGAGAACTTTCCGAGGGAAATTTACAGGAGATAACTGATAACTAACATCCATTAAACATGGCACGTGGAACTAGAACAGTCTACACCAGTGAGCGAAATAAAGGGTTCAGTTCGACAGTCCAACCACCTGAAGAAGGCCGGAGCGTACAACGGCCGAAACGTTGTAATAAATATGGCGACAAAGATGAGGACAATAGTCCGAATAATGTAAATAGTTTACATAATACTTTCTTCTCGCGTACCTTCACTGTCTTTTGCAGAATATTTTGCAGCTTTCTTTATGTGTCTGCTATCAACACTACGTCATCTGCATATCTTATGTTGTTCAGAATTGCCTCACTGTATAGGTTGATTAAATCCGGCGAGAAGACACATCCTTGTCTTACACCTCTTTTTATTTTTGTATATTTGCTGAACTCATTTTCCAATATTACCATTACCATTTGTGAGAAGAAAGATCTACAGAATGGCCACTGAAAGATTGAATGATATAAAACAAAAATAATTTTTACAAACACGTAAGTATCTTGAGGTAGTAAAGTTTAGACCATTTGAATCTTGTGTGGAAACATTTTTAAATCCAATTTCAGAAACATCTGAAGCGATGTTCTGGTGATGCCTAGTTGAGCAGAGGGACGACGGGTAGAGGCTGATGGATCCTTAAGGACACTCAGCCGTATAGATTCCACCGCTGCTCCAGTGCGCACGGTGCCATTAGGACCTCTTTCCGGAAGATCGTCGACTGATCCAGTTCTTTCAAACTAGGCGATTAGGTTCCGAATCATGTTATCGATAGGATAATCTATGAGATTAAAATGTTGCTCGTATTTTTTTCCGAGTTTGAATAATTGATGTTTTCTTTGGAATAGAAAAACTCAATGAGTTTCACTCGTTGCCGGACATCATAAGTCGCCATTTTAATCCCCAGGGGATGCTCTAAAACCTTAAGAAAAAAAGAAAAAAAAACAACTTGAAAACGAACTTTGAAAACAACTTGAAAACAACTTTGAAAACGAACAAGTTATGAATTTTTCAAACCCTTCATTTTCCAGTGGCTACCCCATACTTACTAAACATCTTCCTAACAATCTCTACTCTAAGGAACAGATTTCCGCTTGAACTCTTCAATCGTTATCTATTCTCGATATCCTCGCCATCTTTATTTTCTACTTCCTCCTCATGTTCATATCACACGCCACATTCAGCAGCTTCAGTTATATTTTTGAATAGTTTGATTTATCTAAGATATTGTAAAATATTATATGGTCATTTAATGTCGAAAATTAATATTCTTGGATGTTTCGAAGTAATAAAAATACGATGTATGTCATTCTGCTTTCACAGTTGAATACATGGTAGATGATACTCAGCTTTTGTGCGTATATATATTTATGTGTACATAATTACTAGAGACGCTGATAATTGCATTTTATGTCGTAGTTTTGTTGAAGTTATATTTTGGAATACAGTTTGATTTCTTTAAGAAATTTTAAGATGTTTGGGCACCTCGAGGCGGTGTAATGGTTAGCAAGCTTGTCTCGCTAGAACAATTACCACTGAGTAGTGAGTTCGATTCTCACTGGGTGCCCCCTACTTTCGGACTTGTGCCACATCTGAGCTACGCTTGGAAAATCACTATTGTAAGATGTTATATGGTCATTTAATGCCGAAAATTAATTTTATTGGGAGCTTTGAAGTAATAAAAATACGATGTATGTTATTCTGCTTTCACAGTTGAATACATGGTAGATGATACTCAGCTTTTGTGTATATATATATATATTTATGTGTACATAATTCCTAGAACTATGTTGTAGTTTTGTTGAAGTTGTGGGGATAAAATAAAAATACAAAATAAAATAAAAGTACAAAATTAAATAAAAATACAAAATAAAATAAAAATACAAAATTAAATAAAAATACAAAATTAAATAAAAGTACGAAATAAAATAAACATAAAAATCTCCCAGGAGTCCTGTGACAGGAAAGACAATTTACGCATGTGCAAAAAGAGAGATTTCCTGGCGCCAAAGATAAACTAGAAGAATCTGTCTCTTTCTCTGTTGGACCTTCGACTGGTGAACACGTGCCAACTGTTCGGGAAGGAAATTCCCCAACAAGAGGTCGTGGGAATCCAAAAGAAGGAAATAAAATCAGTGTCCTAAACTGTTCCTCTAGTGTCTCCGTATCCTTCCGTCTTTTCTTTATCTATTTATTTCAGCGACGAAGGCAATTCAACAAGTTTTTGGATGTTTAGGTGAAAGAATCAACCCAGCACTAATAGCCGTAACATCCATAAAGTTATATTTTGGAATACAGTTTGATTTATTTAAGATATTGTAAGATATTTAGATTAATGTTATGAAAGAATTCTTTCATGTTGGTTGCTGTGTCGATTTTGTTTAGCGGCATATCAACACCTCTATGGGTTATATAATGCTGAAATCTAAATATTTTGAACACAATTTTATGGTTTCAACTAAATAAATTTTGAACAAAGTTTATGCCTTCATCTACAGATAAAATATATTGTTGGTCATTTTTTTAATATAAAAATGTATTTTTATACTTTTATAGCAGTTTATTTTTCTTTGGGGTTCACTATTTGCCCATAGCTGGGACCCTAACAGGTGCTACCACCCCGTATCCGTGTGGAACTGGGAACATCAACAATTACGAGGTGGTTTCATGATCCTCAAAACCTACAACCTCCACGTCAGAGGCCTTGTTGCCGGATGTAGTTTATCGTCATACCCAGGAATCGACTTGCTTCGGGTTGAAATGATTTAAACAAAGTCAATTATACTTTATCTAAAAGTAACAACGGTGATACATTGGTCCTAATCGCAAGAGAGAAAGATAAAGAGAAAGAAAAGAAAGAACAAAAATTCTATTTAAATTTTGCGATGAATAATTGTCAGGATACATTTGAGTTTGTCTATATTTCTGAGATGAGGTATTATCTTTGTCGCCATATTTATTACAACGTTTCGGCCTTTCAGTATCTGTCTATATTTCTGAGATGAGGTATTATGTACATTATTTACATTATTCAGACTATTGTCCTCATCTTTGTCGCCATATTTATTACAACGTTTCGGCCTTTCAGTATCTGTCTATATTTCTGAGATGAGGTATTATGTACATTATTTACATTATTCAGACTATTGTCCTCATCTTTGTCGCCATATTTATTACAACGTTTCGGCCTTTCAGTATCTGTCTATATTTCTGAGATGAGGTATTATGTACATTATTTACACTATTCGGACTATTGTCCTTATCTTTGTCGCCATATTTATCACAACGTTTCGGCCGTTGTACGCTCCGGCCTTCTTAAGGTGGTTGGAATTTCGAACTGAACCATCTCAGTTCGAAATTAAATAACCAAAGATGAGGACAATAGTCCGAATAGTGTAAATAATGTACATTTGATTTATTTGAAATATTGTTCTTATAATTGAGCAACGTGAAAACGGACTCCACCTAAGATTTTGAAGCTGGAAAAGAACTTGGAATGAATAGAATGTTTATCAAAAGGACAATAGATCATGACGACAAGATTCCCATCTTCAAAAATAGAGGGAGACCAGGGCATCCTCGTACCTCCAGAACGCCAAAACACATTAAACACGTGCGTGAAAAACTCGGGCTTAAGGTTAATATGAAAATTACTTAAGGAGGCCAGAACATTGGTGAGAAAGTGAAAATTCTTGGATTGCAGTAAATAATCACATATAATGATGATTCCAGAGGATTCCGGTGGAGTAGTGGATAGCGACTCGGATTGAGGAATCGGAGAGCCGAGTTCGAATTCCAGTCGAATCCATTACATTCACTTACGTGTTAATACCCTTCTTTTCCCTCCAGCTAAGGGTAAATAGCAGGACAGATTTGGATGGCAACTGGTCTACCGCAGAAAGAAATAGCAACCTATGAGGGAAAAAATTCTGCCTCGTCAGTCCTGTATCGAAAAGAGTTATATGCCATACGTGTATCACGCATGGCATATAACTATCAACCGTACTCAAATTATCCTGAGGAGTTACCAGAGGTCAATGACGGAGAGGGTGAAATGAGCGAACATAATGAATGGAACTTTAACTTACTCCTTCACTGACATGTAATCGACAGAATTTCCCTGTTGGGGACAATAAAAATAAACAGTAAAGAAGATATGCATTGTAGTATTTAGTATTAAATTACATTATAACGCATATCTTCTTTTCTTGTAGTATGACAAAAAAAGGAAATGAAAAAGAAAAGCTTTGTCCTTGTAAAAAGAAGAAATGAACAGGACTTTCAGTAAGAAACAAGAGACAGATAACATGATGTCGTGAGTAATTCACAGCACGTATACGATCATAGCGATAGCGAATACCACCCAGCAATATATTTCCAGATCGATAAAACACGCGCAAACGACCGACATTTCCATAAAGGCAGAATCGATTATTATCATTGAGCACAACAGAATACCCGTTGATCCCCCGATTGCCGAATCACTTGCGATACCCACTGACGATGAGTACAACGGTGGCTTGGTTCAGGTTTGGCTCGAGGCAAGCGAGATCGTTGACCTGGTTTAAATTAACGATTCACCAAATGTTATTGTTGATAATCATGCGTCCACATGGGCTCTGTGCTGTGAAATATCTATCTATCTATCTCAACCTATTCACATCTTTCTATCTCAGCTTATTCACATCTATCTATCTATCTATCTATCTATCTATCTATCTATCTATCTATCTATCTCAGCTTGTTCACATCTATTTCAGTTTGTTCGCATCTATCTATCTATCTATCTATCTATCTATCTATTCACATCTTTCTATCTCAGCTTGTTCACATCTATCTAACTTTCATATCTACATCTGTCTGTTTATATATATATATATATATATATATATATATATATATATATATATATATATATATATATATTCGAACAAATTTACGTAATATATTCGAATCCATTATCATTCCAATTTTATTAGTTACATGATTAATCTAACCTCGATTTATTTTTTTCGCTTGAAAATTTTATGCTGACGCATAATATTCGATTTCGCGTTCACTACGGCGTTCCTTTTCTCCGTCTTTCAAGCCACTTTGTAAATGATAATAACCAAAGAAACAACATAACCAAGCATAAATAAACAATTTCTTGGCTAATTAGTTTAGATAAACATTCGTGTACATCGTATTCAAGTTTCCATTTCTCATCGATAGCGTTGATTTACCAGAATTTAAATCTAGCTTTAACGCATTTATTTTGATTAAATTCGCGCTTCTCGTATTTGTGGAAATATTTTGTATAAAACATGACCCAACAATAAATTAAACAAACAAAGTCAAGTCATAAAATAATCAAGTATACTGGAATTAAAGACACATACACCTTAATTATCTGTATATAACAGACACATCTATTTTCTATACTAGGTGTTCACCCAATATAAGGTAGAGTTTAACTGAACTGAGGTTATTATATAGATGTAAGTATACTTTACTATATCAGTTTTTTTTCCTCAATACTAGCTTAGTCTTTTTGCAGTTACACATTTTATCAGTTCCAACCGCTAACTGTTCGATTAATGGATACCGACTGTTTTCAGATAAGGGAGTGGTTAAACTAACCTAGGGGTTTTCAAACTTTTTGATTTGCGGACCCCTTTATATTTCAGGCTTTACCTTAGGGACACCCTTATAAACACTTATGAAATTTATACATACATATTTGCTGAATATAACATATAATTTTGCATTAATGCAATAAAAGTTGGTTTAAAGCTTACTTTAGACATAAGTGTTCAAATAAATTAATGCTGCATGTTGCTGCAAAATGTAACAAAATTAAATTTTGTTATATTAAAATATTCATTTTACATGTAAATGTAAACAGTAATAGTATTTAACAAATAATTTTATTTTCAATTACACACAGGATTTTTTAATACACTCTTAGTGAGAAGGATGTGTTTGCTTGCCTTTGCACAAACTGTCAATTCTTGGCGATATTACTGATAAATATACACGTAAGTCACTTTCTGGAGCAAGTCTGGATCTGTATTTGTTTTTCAGATTGATTAGTGCCGAAAATCCTGCTTCGTATAAATATGTTGTTGCAAACGGTAACAAAATCTTAACTGCCTTTCGAGATAACAATGGCTACTCGGAGGCTACAGTGAGCTAGAATTTCGAAAGTTGTTGCTGCACAAAACTGATTTTTAAAGTTCTGTCGCATGAAATGTCCGCCATTTCTTCCAGTTCATTTCCTGTGAACATGCTATTAGTTATTTCAACATTAAACGGATTTCTGATCCAATCAAAATTTTCAATATTATCAGGAACATCTTTCGAGAAATATTTGTCAAAATGTTCAGCAAGTGATATTAAATGTCGTTTAACATCTACAATTATCAAACCAACGTTAACTGAACCATTTTGCTGTCCACAGACCCCCTATCTTGTCCTTGCGGACCCCCTGTGGTCCGCGGGCCACAGTATGAAAACCCCTGAACTAACTGTTATTAACATTTTTTCGATTCTTCATCTTAGAAATGAAATAAAAAATTATTAAAAACAGCACAAACTCACTATGTGTTGTGGGGTCCTCCCTCTAAAGATTCTATGTTGGAATCTACGCCTACTATAAGATTAGTAGGAGAGAAGGCCTTGGGTCAGACTGTTCATCTATCGAACTCTGCCTCGGCAGAGAGTAACCCATATGAGGCTTTGTCGCAGGGCAAAATTTCGTCCGGGGAGGTAGACAATCCCTGAACCCGTTTATGCGGGTTCAAAGGGAATATTTTTAATCGAGCCTACGGGCTCGGAGAACCAACGGTAAACTCGGCCTTGTGCCACATACATCACTCGTGGGGGTGGGGGTGGCTGTTAAATATTAACAGTCGAATAGATTGTTCCACCGGGCTGTGACTGTTCGCAGCTGCTGTCAAACTCTTTGCATTTGAGCAGAGAGGAACCCGGACGACGCTGTGCCGAAGGGCAAAGTTTCGTCTGGGGAGGTAGACAGACCCGAACTAGCTTATGCGGGTTCTACGGGAATATTTCTGGCCGAGCCTACGGGCTCGGAGAACCCACGGTATACTCGGCCTTGTGCCACACGTATCCCTCTTGATGGTGCTGGTGGTGGGCTGTTAAATATTAACAGTCGAATAGATTAAACGCTGGGTCAGCCGACACACACTCACTAGTCGTGTGTCTTTTCTGCTGTATTTACTGTTTAATCTTACTTATTATAAAACGCAGATTGTGTGTGTGTGTGTGACTGTACGTTTATATATTGGATCGGATTTCTTACATTTTTCAACCGATTTCAACAAAACTTCACAGGACTACGTAAAATTACCTTGCGGTGGTTCTGACAGCGCCAAAAATTGGAAAAACACAATTGTTTTTGCACGAAATCAATTTGAAAACACGATAAAACACGATTCTGTCACCAGAATGAAAGGGGGACAACTCATATCGAGTTATACTTATTATAAAACCCAGGTTGTTTTCTGTGTGTGTGTTCGTTTATATATGGGATCGGATTTCCTACATTTTTCTACCGATTTCAACAAAACTTCACTTTTTTTTAGCAGGTAGTGTTTCTTATTGTCTTGCACACTTTTTTTCTTTTTTTTTACATTCAGAATGCTTTAAAAATTCCATTTACAAGACAATTGTTTATAATAAAATTTTATTCAATCGATAGACTCATAACGATTGAAAACAATGTTTTTGTTTGAGTTTGGGTTTGACTAATTCGTAAAAAACAAAAAAACAAAAACTAATTAAGACATGCGTGTCCGTCAACCTTAAACAATAATCTTTATCAATTTTATTTTTCAGTCTTTATGATGGTCGATACTTGATCTATCTCTTACTGTTACATCCGCGGGCAATGCCGGGCTCTACTGCTAGTATATGTTATATCTGTAACACTTATCTTGTTATTTCTTTAACCATTTACTTGTTCACAGCACTATGATAACCACATGTCGAAACCATGTAACATTAGATTTAAAGGCATAAAAAACTGATGTCCTTTTAGAAAGTCTCAGTAGTGGATACAGGCATTAGGTAAACATTTTTTAAAGCATTTCACCCCCAAGCAAAGCGAGAGTGCCACTAGCACGCAGGGTTTACAGAGAGTGAATGTGAGAACATATGGAGATGATAAGGATAAAAAGAAGAACGTGGATCAAGACAATAGGAAGTGGCGATTGATGTTAGATTTTTGAAGGTTGTAGTTATCAGGGAAGCAAGTAAGAGGAAGGGAGTTCCACTGTCGGGAAGTGAAAGAAAAGATCGTGTATGGTGGGGACTGAGGAAAGGATAAAAGAAACTTGCTATTTATATTATAAAAATGTATTTTTTTATACTTTCATGGTGTTTTTCTTGGAGGTTCACGATTTGCCTATTGCTGGGACCCTAACAGGTGCTACCACTCCAGGCTTGGGTGGACTTGGTAACAATAGCAATTAAAAGGTGGTTGCATTGCTCCTCAAAACATCCAATCCCTCAATAAGAGGACTCAATCACCACAAAAATCCATCTTTCTCCATCTAATACAACATGTAGTACAATACAACATGTTCGCAGGGATGTTAATAAAACACATGATTTTAAAAAATTCTTCATATATACAGTTACTTTTCCCTGTTTTAAAAAAAAATTATTTAAAAATATATAAAAAATTACGCAGGGGTGAATTCAGTAATCATAAAAAAACATTCAAACTAAAATCAAAATGTGTTAGTAAGATCCGTCCAACCCACAAAAATAAGAGCGGCCGCTGTATTCTGCCGATAAGTAGAATCAAGAAGCTTACTCACTAGTACCCGGTTGGCTGAACAAATAAATAAATTGATAAGAAATAACAGATATAACAGAAACCCCTGATGTAGTTTATCGTCATATCGAAGATTATTTCTCATTGACACATTTACGAATGTGTATCTGATAACTTCAGTTTTGTACCGAAAACATCAACAACAGAAATTTTTAATGTATTTAAAAACAAATATTTAGTAATAAGAAAAAATATATGCATATAAAAATTATTCTCTTTAATTTAGCGCATATACAATCATCGGTTCATATTATTTTATATATGTAAGCAAATATATGAATATAGATCCGACAGTATGAAGAAAAATATACGGAAAAACAAACAAAAATCCTAATATGCAATTATGCTGTTTTAATGTTAATATAATGTCAACGCCGGACGTTTCGGTCTAGTAGACCATCTTCAGGACATATTCATAAAACATAATTAACATTAGACTATATTCAATTCAACATGAAAAAGACGATGGACACAAGAGCAAGACTAATCCAAACAGATAACTGAAATTTTTTTCAAGATCAGCGTTCCGTTTCAATATGATCACGTCGGCGTCACGTTGAATAATGTTAATTATGTTTTATGAATATGTCCTGAAGATGGTCGACTAGACCGAAACGTCCGACGTAGACATTATATTAACATTAAAACAGCATAATTGCATATTAGGATTTTTGTTTGTTTTTCCGTATATTTTTCTTCATATGTATATATGTATGTATATATATATGTATGGGGACTGTCATAATGGTATTATGATAAGGTACAGGTCAACTGGCAAGCTTTTCAATATACGTAGGTTTGCAGCAAGGACAAAAGTCTTTTTGAGTTTAGTGGGAAACCTCTAAGCCGATGACTGTGACCTGGTCGCAACACAATTCAGCAAGCACATGAGTTCATGGATCGGCTATCAGGGTCATGTAAGGCTTTTGGTCTGTCCATCAGCCTTGTCAAGACAGTGGTGTTGTATCAACCTGCCTGAGGAATTCAGTATATAGAGCCATCAATTTATGTTGATGGTAGTCGACTACGGGTAGTAGACACATTTGTATACCTTGGTAGCACTGTCAATATATACATGAAATATATATACACATGAAATTACACATGAAATGAAGCAGGGTGGGGTGTACTCAGTAATCAAAATAAAAAGAAAAAACAACATTCAAACTAAAATTAAAAGCCGTTTTTAGTACGGCCGGTCCAACCCACAGAATTAAGAGCGGCCGCTGTATTCTGAAGATAAGTAGAATGAAGAGGCTTACTCACTAGTACCCGGATGAGTGAACAAATCAATAAATTGATAAGAAGTAACAGATACAACAGAATCCCCTGATGTAGAAAAGCATCGTCGACGGTGTCTCCTCAGCGCGCTCCAAGTCACCTTGAACCATTAATAAGATATCACCTTAATTCTCTGAATCTAACGCCACGTGTAGACGCACATTAATCCCCCGAATCTTACAGAGTATTCGCGTAGTAATGATTACAAATCACGCAGGACCAATGCAAGAGATACATAGGGATTCACTCGTCGGATCATTCCGCCACTTCGGGAAATCAATACCGTCCTTTTTCCAGGGGCAAGCAGAAGTACATTGGTGAAACAAATGAGTTTAATCCTCAGTGAGACTATCTCAAGAGCATATAATTAAATTGAAGTCAAATATATATATATATATATATATGTATGCATGTAAGATATAAGTAAAATATATCAGTAAAAAGGATAATATGAATAAAGACAACAGGAAAACGTGTCTTAGCTGTTTATTCATATATATATATATATATATATATATATATATATATATATATATAAAAAATATAGTTTTAAGGTGTGCTATATTTATGGGATAAAATGCTCAATATCAGAGATAGAGCGTATGTAAATATAAATATAAAAGTGAACATTGAAGTAAACATTCAGAGGCGACAGGCTGTTTACTGCTAGACGCAATCGTCAGGCCCATATATATATATATATATATATATATATATATATATATATATATTCT
>CAHIKZ030002401.1:2927500-2942500 GCA_903632075.3 Acanthosepion pharaonis
TCTTTCTCGTCACGTGATCTAGAAATTCCTGTCTCTTCCTGATGGGAAGTATAAATTTCCATTCTGTTTCTATGTTCTCTAAACCATCGTTGTTGCTCACGTGTTAGGCCCATAGTATTCTCAGTATCCTTCTGTAGAACCACATTTCTGTGCTTCAAGTCTCTTCTTCTTCATCTTCAGAACCTACCGGAGAGTGCCTATTTTTCTTTAATAAGATTTCTTGAATATTCAGGCCGGTAGACGAAAAAACAAAAAAACAAAACAAAATTGTAAATAAATAACCAAACGGAGCGTCTAATCCAATATGAGAACCCACTAAAAATAACGTTGATTGTGATAAAATATGTCAGATTAATACACACACACACACACACACACACACACACACACACACACACACACACACACACACACACATATATATATATATATATATATTGTTTTGTTTCATTTCATTTTTGGATGTGCTATCTGATGATCTGGCGTCTTTTAAAAGGGCTCTGGTGAAATAAATTATCATAATGGTATCTTTAAGTGGTCTGTTTTTCTTTAATATATATATATATATATATTTATATATATATATATATATATATATATATAAAAGTGAGCATAGAAGTCAACACTTAGTGGCAACAGTCTGTTTCATGCAAGACGCAATCGTCAGAACACAGACACAGACATAGGCACACACACATATATATATGTGTGTGTGTGTATTTTCTATATATATTATTTTATATGCTCAGTACTAATTGGACAGAGCTTAATATCAGTGATAGAACTTACATATTCAGTTGTATGGATATGAGTTTGCGACCTGGGTTTCACACTTTTGCGATCATCAGATTGAATCATTTGTCTAATGATCGCAAAGGCGTGAACTCAAGGTACAACTGAATATATATATATATATATATATATATATATATATATATATATATATATGAAAAAATATAGTTTTAAAGTGTGCTATATTTATGGGATAAAGTGCTCCATGTCAGAGATAGGTGTATATAAATATAAAAGTGAACATTGAAGTCAACACTCAGAGGCGACAGGCTGTTTCATGCTAGACGCAATAGTCAGGCCGCGTGTGTTGGATTTTTCCAACACTCGCGGCCTGAGGATTTGCGTATAGCATGAAACAGCCTGTCGCCTCTGAGTGTTCTCTTCAATGTTCACTTTTATATATATATATATATATATATATATATATATATGAAATAATACTAGCTTTTAATATAGGAAAAATTATATAATTTAACGTATATATTTATATCAATTAATGAAAACTTTATGTATTTGTGTATGTTTAATTGGATAGAAATGCGCAGTCGGATGTGTTTTCGAAACATTGTATTTTCATGAACGTTTTTCCAAGTGCCAATAATTTATAAGTCTGTCGGGATCATATTTATATCATACTGTCGACGCGTAGAACGCATGGAAAGAATATCTTTCATTTATTTTACACCCATTCTGAAGGATTCTTTCTCTCAACTCGGACACTTAGCAAAGAACATAAAATATTAATGACTTTTCAAAATGTCACTCATTTTCTTTCTCTTTTTTAGTCACGAGCAACGCCACCTTGAGAAAAAATAGGATTTCATTATATATATATATATTTATTGCCTAAGCATTAATATCATTTAATTTTGTAAAAAACATAAATAAACAAAATACTTCTATATAAAAAAAACCCAAATGCCTATAAAAATAAATAAGTAAAAATATGTCACATGTCTCGAGCCGGAGCAAAGTCTGCTGCAGTGAAAAAAAAACAAAATAAAAAAAATCAAAAACAACAACAAAAAAAAAAACAAGAAAAAGGCAAAATGATCACGACGCACATCCGTGCAGACGGATTTTTCTTTTGTGGATACTCGTATTTGAGTAGACGCTTCATTTATTTATTAAACAGTATATTAATCTATTTTCGTTTAACGGTTAGAACCTTTGCGAAATGTTTTTAAAGAAATAATTGCGATCTCGGTCGTTTTAATAAAAAATCCATTAATTTTTTTTAGAAAAACGGCTTTGTTTACGATTGGGTACAAAACTTTGCGGGTATTGATAATTTCGAGAGATCTATTAGATCGTTTAAAGGCACAATTTCGATCTGGCTCACTGTCACTCAGCTGGTTAGAGCATGCCGGGGTTAATGGTAGCTTTCTCTGCCCAGGGGAACTCAGGTTTGAATCCTCTCGGAGGACGCAATTTTTTTCAAACACTCAGACCAATAAAAGAAAATAATTAAATATACTGTTTAAGAAGTAAACGGAGCGTCTACTTAAATCTAAATATCCACTAATAATAACGTTGAAAGTGAAAACAATTCTGTCAGATTAACAAAAAACCATTACTTTCCTCATATATATATATATATATATATATATATATGTATGTATATAAATAAAAAGAAAGAACAGCAAGATATATAATCCGGTGTTCTTATAGATATTTTTATTTTTACAAAATAGTGCTCACTGTAAATTTACAGAGCATTAATATTATAAATTAATTGATTTAATATATGTTTTTTTTCGCTACACAGTTCTAACCATGTTTCAAAAATGGAAGCTAAAAGCCACGAATTTAATTTTTGAGATTAAATCAAAGACATTAGTTCCATTTCATCCTCAAGCGAATTAGAACTGTGTAGCGAAAAAAAAACATATTTCAAATCAATTAATTTATAATATATATATATATATATATATATAGTCTTAAATTGCATGAGTTTTTTGGTGCCAAAACTGATGTTTCTTTTTCCATGGGAAAGCATTTGAGGCAGACAGTATTTTGTCAAAAAGCACATACACACACACACACACATATGTATATGTGCAATATATATGTATACGCACATTACTTCAAATGTTATTAGAGTAGACACTTCGTACTTGAAATAGACGGTCCATCTTCATTTATTAAACTGTGGGCATGACGTCTATCGGAAATCTTAGTAAAGAAAATATGTTCTGAAAGTTTTTTTTTCCAATGCGCTGACCGGTAAACGCATTACTCACTGCTTAATAAATAAAAAGGCGGCGTCTATTTCAAATACGAAGAGTCTGCTATAATAACGTTTGAAGTAATAAAAATGTCTGATTAAAAATAAATTCAGTAATGTAATGGGTTTCGTCCTCTCAATGGAGTTCAGATTAAAAGAATGTTTTGTTATTGATGGAATGATATATATATATATATATATATATATATATATATATATATATATATATATATATATATATATATAAAAGGCAGGATGTGTGTGTGTGTAACGAATGCACGGCGGCAATTTTCGACGGATTTGCACCAAAATTTACATGCACATGCTCCAAGTTAGTGAGAAGGCCAAGACCGACTTTGCATTTCCCAAGTCCCATCGATAGTGGAAATAATTGATTTTTTCATGCTTCTACGGCAGTTTTCATGTAGTTTGCGGCAATTTTGTAATGGCCAGAGTGAGAGCCTATAGCTGGCTGCCACGAATAGGCAGGAAGATTCTATTGGCCATCGTGAGCGCCAACAGCTGACTGATACGAATGTTAATTAGCATGCAAAAAATCGATAGCTACATTCGTCACAAGTGGGAAAAAAATTTAAATCTGCATGGCACTTTACTCCAGTTGGCTCATTCGCTTGCTTAAACTCAACGTTGATTCTGATTTCGCAGAACTGGGTTGGATGTGAAAAAGTATTTGCTGTTAACATTCTTTTTTTCATTCGGTTTTTCCATTTACGAGTCCATTTTTTTAAAGCTGATCGTTTTGTGTTCATTTTGTTTCGTTATTTTTTCTTAACAGATTTACTGTTTAGTATAGAGCTTAGAAAAAAATCGCAGTGTGAGATAGGCAAGAAGTAAGGCATGTAGCAACATCAGCACAGCAATGGGCTCTCCTTTAAAGGCAAGGAAGGGCAAAAATATTTTAAGTCAAGTGATAGCGATTGCTGTATTAGTCGTACGGGCAACGCCGGGCCATACTGCTAGTATATATATATATATATATATATATATATATATGTGTGTGTGTGTGTGTGTGTGTGTGTGTGGTTGGTATAGACGGAAACCTTGGTTGTAATTATGCATGGAAGAGAACAGCTGAAGATGTAGTGACGCTAAATTTTATATTTTAAGATTTTCAAACGTAAAATTTCTCGCACCCGACGTGTCTAGATGTACAGATCAGCCGATCTCATTGAGTTTCCCTACGCTTTTGTCTTTGTCTCTGTTGTTTGTTTTTTTAATATCTTACATTATAACAACAGATCTGCTAAAAAAATGTGAAATGCTTTAACAACCTAGACACAAATTTACTCTTACAAATTTAGAAATCAGTGCACTTTCTATACATTGTAGCCTTAAAGAATTGCCTTCTCTTTTAACTAAAGAAGCATAACTGATCACTTTTCTTTCCACCTTCCGCTATGTCAGTATTCTGCTACTACACAAGTTAAACGTTGAAGACGGATTAGCCACAAATATACACGAATGACAAACATAACCTAGTCTACGTGGCAACACAGCGCCATCTACTGTAAACTTTCTTTAAATCTAATAGCTCAAAACCTAAGGATTTGTGGACATATGTTTATATGGACTTTTGTCCTTGTTTTGCAATGTGGAACTCGCCCCCAAATTTTGTAAAAGTATTTTTGATACACACACACACACACACACACACACACACACACACACACACACATATATATATATATATATAAGTAATTTTATAAAATATATATATATATATATATATATAAGTATTTTTGATACACTATATACATGCATACATACATATATATATATATATATATACATGGCAAAAGAGAGAGAGAGAGAGAGAGAGAGAGAGAGAGAGAGAAAAGTTTATTTGTTTACTATATACAACCAAACCCTTTTGTACAAAAGTAAAACCGGGACAGTCAAAAGGTTTTAAATAGTAAAAATGGGGTTAAATTATACTTTGAGCAACAACTGAAAGGAACTTGTGGAGGATCATGATCGCCACGTTCTTTCCAGTAAAGTCTGATCTTCAAAAAATTAAATTCGGTTACAGTCGTTACGCCCGTCTTCTTAATTTCTGTTCTTTTATTGTCCTTGCTACTTCATAATATTTTTTCTCAGGTTCTTTCACGTTCAGTAATCCGGGTCCCTGCGTCTCAGTGACTTTGTTGCCTTTCTTTCGCTTTGGCAAGAACACCTGCATAACAAGAAGATAGTATAAGCTGAAATGTGAGGCCTTTTCAAATCATTTTTTAGGATTCTTGTATCTAAACTCTCTATATTTTTTACTGCCATATGTGGTCTGGAGCCCCTTCTGATGTCTCAAGGTTCTTGACAAAATCCAGAGACGGATGTGCCAATGTAATTGGCCCTCATCTGGCATCTCGTCTGCAGTTGTAATAAATATGGCGACAAAGATGAGGACAATAGTCCGAATATTGTAAATAGTGTCCATAATACCTCTTATCAGGAATATAGACAGATACTGAAAGTCCAAAACGTTGTAATAATTGTGGCGACAAAGATGAGGACAATAGTCCGAATAATGTAAATAGTGTTCATAATATTTCATCTCAGAAATATAGACAGATACTGAAAGGCCGAAACGTTGTAATAAATATGGCGACAAAGATGAGGACAATAGTCCGAATAATGTAAATAGTGTCCATAATACCTCTTATCAGGAATATAGACACATACTGAAAGGCCAAAACGTTGTAATAATTGTGGCGATAAAGATGAGGACAATAGTCCGAATAATGTAAATAGTGTTCATAATACCTCATCTCAGAAATATAGACAGATACTGAAAGGCCGAAACGTTGTAAGGAATAGAAAAGAAAGATGAGGACAATAGTCCAAATAATGTAAATAGGATTTTAAATAGACAAATAAATTAGATTCTGAATTTTGATCATATTACAGACAACCAAATGTTGGGTATCCAACTAGTATTAAAAGCTAAATTCTGATTCCTGAAAATAAAACCACGAAGAAAACGAAAAATAAATGAGATAAAATAAAACAAGACAAACGAATGAATATTTTTATGCATATTCGTGACAACTTGATAAAAGGAACCAAGACAGAAAATGAGCAATCTCTTACCGCCCTGATCTTGACCCTGACCCTCTCGCTCCCCTAGTCTAGACACGAACATGGGGGACAACTGAAGTAAAAGACGCCAAAGTCAGAAACATATTTATTTAGTTAGCTCCCATCACGGGAATACCCAATACTGTAAGAAGGAATTTCTTCGCTTACAGCCTCTATTATTATTGTTATCTTGCGAACAACATCATGGCGGAAATTAGCTGTTCCATCTGCACAAAACTCCGGTTGACTCCCTTTACCCCCGACGTGATATCAGTCTGTCCCGAGGCGGAGAAAGAAGATTAGTAATTAGTAAAGTTACTTTGTGTGCGTCATCTTGAGACTGAACGCCATGAAAGATACTTTCTACCTGGCAGAAAAAAAAAAGTTTATTATTCGGACATTGATCTAACTTGTCAGCCTGTCTGTGTTTCCATGAAAAACTTTCTGAACTGCAAAAGCAGTACTATTTCTGCAAGTTAACGTACGGCGTACGTGCACGAATACAACAATACGATGTTCATGATTGCAACTACGATACTTTACGAGATTTCATAATCAAATTCGAGATTTGAATTTGAAATAATTCGAGACGAGGCAATACGGTAATTCGTACATAAAAATAAGTGTGTATTTGGGGGCTAAATTAAATATTAAATCCGATTCCATGTTTTTTATTTAATCATCTCATAAACTGAATATTTTTTTTGATCTATTATCCAATTGTAAACATTTTGTTTTAACCATTTCGCTCCAAACAAGGCAATAAAGCCACTAGGGCACAAGGGGTTACTGAGTGTTAGAGAATATGAGACAAAATTACTATGAAGGAGACAAAAAAAAAAAATAAGAATTAAGAAAACAGAAGATAGCGATTGACATTGTATTTAATTTTTTGAAGATCAAAATTGACTGTAAAGTAAGAATTCGGAAGAGAGTTCCGAAAATGAGAAGTGAGAGAAAAAGAAACTCTTAGCAGAGAACATACGATTATATCACGCCATTTCAACTGTAAAATGACGAGACCTAGCTGCCAATCTAGTACTGCGCTTAAATTAATAAAGTTTAGGTAACATAGAGAAAAAAATCATCAGAATAAGTAGCATGAAAGCATTTATAAAAAAATCCCCCAAAACCATAGGGCAGCAAGGTTACGGCGGTGGTAAAGTGACTGCAGGCGTGATAGCAGATTAGGACCAATAACATTGCAAATTCTTCTTTGGATTTTATCAAGAATCTATATATATATATATATATATATATATATATATATATATATATATATATATATATAGCAAATACATTTAAAATATATATAATATGAAATATATTATAAAAAACATATTTTTTATTTAAAATACACATCGCTTGCACTATTTTCTTGAATGAGACCTATAGATATTTCATATATATAAAACATTATATTTAATTCTTGTTCCAGGAAATTTGGTTCATTGTGTCGTGCTAGACAATTTTTCTTGCCAGAATCTATCTTACACGCCTACCGTTCGCTCATGCATTGAATATTGCTGCTACTACTGGTCAGGTGCTTCTAATGTGTATTTAGAGATTCTTGATAAAATCCAAATATGAATCTGTAGTGCTCTTGGTCTTGACCTGGACTTCAGTCACTTCCCCACCGCTGTAACGTAGCTTACCGGTGCTTATTCTGATGAAATTTCCGATTTGTGGTTTCATTTTTTAAAGTTATTATGGGGACTAGATAGGACATCATAGAGACTCTGAGGTATTATGGTGACTGTAGTAAGAATGGTAAGTAAGAATGTGTTGTTTTGGTGTAAGGAATACTGTGGTATGTTTGGGTCAGTTTAAGATAATACAGATTGAAGACCACCCTTTTCCTTATCACCCTTCTTGGCCTTGTGCCACATTTTTGCATTTTTCAAAATTAATATCACTTTCCTATTTGGCACCTAGATTTTATCAATTTAAACGTATTATTAGATTGGCGGCAAGGTCTCATAATTTTACAGTTGAAATGGCGAAATGTACCCGTAATTTCTATGCTAACAGTTTCTTTTCTCGCACTTCTCGCTTGTGGAAATCTTTTCCAGTTTCTTGCTCTTCAGTGAACTTTGATCTTCAAAAATTGAAATGCAATGTCAATCGTTATCTACTGCATTCTTGTTTTTTCTTGTTTATTGTTCTACCTCCTTAATAGTGTTGTCTTCTTATAATCTCACTCAGTAACCCCTTGCGTCTTAGTGGCTTCATTGCCTTACTTTGGTGGGGATGATTAAGAAAAAGGATAAAGAATACAAAATTTTAAAGCATAAAAGATTTCTGCACTTCTTACACGCGGCTGCCTTTATGCTATACGAAGTTGACCCCCCACCATAAGTGTAAAAGAGTAAATCTTGAATCCTTTTCTTTATTGTTCTTTTCTCTCAGTAACGTTTCGTTCACTCTCATTAACACCTTGCGTCTTAATCATTTTAATCGCCTTGCTTGTGATGAAATGATTAACGAATGTCTTGTTAATTTTAATACATCAAAAACGAAACTCCTCTCTATCAATCATCTTTCTGTCTCCCATCAGTAGATGGAACTCTCTTCCGGCTTCTTTCTTTTGCTTTTAAAAATACAATGCAATGTCAATCGTTATCTTCTGTCTCATTAATTCCTGTTCTTTTATTGTTCTCTCTCCTTAATGTTTTTTTTATCTCATATTTTTTCATACTCATTAATCCCTTGTGGCTTTATTGACTTGCTTGGATTGTAATGATTAAAGAATATATATATATATATATATATATATATATATATATATATATATATATATATATATACATTCTTTTTATAGATACAAATATTTAAGTAAATGCTCTGTTTATAAGAAACAGTATTAATAACATGAATGTCCGAGAAATTGTCATAGAAAATATGCGTCCTCCGACAGGAATCGAACCTGTATCCTATACGGAACCGTCATATAGCCTGGCGTGCTTTTACACGCTACAGCCGCTGTTTGAATGATTGGATTACTCTGAATCCGTGGAAACAGTAAATTATGAATTTATATGTGTGTTTAAAACTCAGTAAATTTAAAAATAAGTTATTCCAATATTGACTTGAAGATGAAACGGAACTAATGCTTTTAATTTAATTATATAAGTTTTAGCTTCCATTTTTGAAACATGGTTATTACTGTGTAGCGAAAAACCCATATTTTCAATCAGTTAATATATATATATATATATATATATATATATATATATATATATATATATATATATAATAACATAATAATAATATGAATAATATTAATGTCACCTATTTATATATGCAAAAACACACAAAAATAAATAAAGGCATTTAACTATTCAAATAACAGTTACAAAGATGGAAGTATGATAAAAACGAGGTAGCGAACAAGAAGTTAAACAAATGGAACTTCACCTGGATTTTTTTTCTCGGTGTATAGAGAAACTTATCGTCTGGTACAAGGCTACAATCGGGGAAGTCCTGGTGAAAATCGACCTCAATTCTCGTATCCAAGAACTTAATTTCTTCTTTTCTGATCGCTTCCTTTACGATGATGGCGTTGAAGCCTAGGTAGACCAATTCTTGCATGGAAGATTCGATGTCATTGACTGCATAATAATGTTGATGGAGGACGAAGTTGATTTTGTCGAGCCTTTTTCTCTTGTCGTTTGGATTCTTCCTCTTCTCTTCTGTTGGCTTCGAAGTTTTTGGTTCCAATGCTGATGGAAAAACCGCCATACAGTCTTCTGCTTCTGTTTAAATGATTGAGGCTCAACTCCAGTGGCTTTCAGTGTCGTTTTGATTTGGTCCCGGCATCTTCGAAGAGAGCAATCCCGTAGTCTTTCCTTCGAAAGTGAGTTCGTTGAATAAGTATTAATGTGGAAACCTTGGCACTTCTATTCTTGCTACGTATCCTGACCACCGAAGACGATTGTTTCAACGATTCGATGCCTTGACTGTTGACCTCTCCAGGAACTTGTTATTGGTCACATAGCATTCCTGTTTGATATTTGAAACACACACACACGCAAACAGACACACAAACACACATATATATATATATATGTATATAATAACATAATAATAATATTAATAATAGTAATCTCACCTATTTATGTATGTAAAATTATATAATTCAACATATATCAAGACGAACAGAATTTCTGCCAATAAAGTACTTGATAGAAATCGAGAATAATAATTATTGACTCAGAAGTGGCATAATTTCAAAATATTAATTGGTGGCCGACTCGGGATTTTGTGATTTCTCAATCGTCAGAACTCAAATAAGAACGATTATAGGGAGGGTGTCCCCACAAAAAATTTGTAGGCCAATAATTTTGGCAATTCTTGTTTGAAATAGCCTCAAATTTTCTCAGAATCAAGTTTTTGTATTTAATGTTTTATTTTTGTTATCTCATTGAGAATCTGCCAGAGATCGGACGTGGTGGAGATGGAGACAGTTTTCTGTTTAAATGGCCGCCGCGGTCACCGGACTTGTTCCTATGTGATTTCATTTCATGGGTATATTTGAAGGCATTGGTCTATGCCCCCCTCTTCCTGATAGCATTGATGAACTGAAGCAGAGAATCACTTCTGCATTAGATAATGTTACCGCAGACATACTACAGCGTGTTTGGCAAGAGCTTAACTACCGACTTGACGTGTGCCATATCACAGGCGATGCCTCTATTGAACACTTATGAAATCAGTCCCATAATAAACTTATGATGTTCAACACGTAAACTGTTCAATTTCATTGAGCTGGACTTAGGAGTTTTCTAGATAATTGCTTTTAAAATGGTGTCAGATTTCTTGGGACACCCTGTATTAAGTGTAGAAAGTGTTTTTCATTATGTTATAAACACGTTACGCTCTAACTTTTACATTTAATGTTTCTCATTATTAATGAGTGAGGAATCACGAAACTCCGAGTCGAACTTCAGTAAGTATTATGAACTTATAGAGCCTCTGATTCAATAATAATAATAGTAATGATGATGATAATAATAAAATTATTGTCTTAAGTACAGTCTGCACCTTACGAAGAGCTTTATGTATGTAAAATATCTGTGATTTTTTTTTCAAAACTGATCAGTGGAAAATTGCATGATGCCATTTATGACCTTAGGTCGCTGGTCGGGACCCGGAAAGAAATTAGTATACACCAGAAATCAAGGGAAATAAAATACTACTAATAATAATAATGTATTTTTGTCCCAATCTACTCTAGTTACATCTCTGGTCTGTATAGTGAATAGTTCTGGGTATGACGATAAACTACATCTGACAGCAAGGTCTCTGAGCGGGAAATTGGTGGTTTTAAGGAACGTAGGATCACCTCTTAATTGCTGTTTTATTTTTATAGCAAAATACAAGAAATACACACACACACACACACACACACACACACACACACACACACACACACATATATATATATATATATGAAGAAATATAATCTTAAGGTGTGCTATATTTATGGGATAAAGTGCTCATTATCAGAGATAGAGCATGTGTAAATATAAAAGTGGGCATTGAAGTCAACACTTAGGGCGACAGGCTGTTTCATGCTAGACGCAATCGTCAAGCCACGATTGCATCTAGCATGAAACAGACTGTGGCCTCTAAGTGTTAACTTCAATGTTCAATTATATATATATATATATATATATATATATATATATAAATTACCATCAATAATTGCTGTTGTTCCCAAGTGCACCTTGACTCGGGGTGGTAGCACCTGTTAGGGTTCCAGTTATGGGCAAATGGTGAACCCCAAACAAAAAGAAAATACTATGAAAGTATAAAAATAATAATTTATACTAAAATTTTCATTAATACAATTTTAAAGCAAAATGACCAGCAATATATTTTATCCGTAGCTGAAGGTATGCAATTGCGTTCAAAAATATTTAGTTGAAACCATTAAATGACCCATAGAGGTGTTGATATGCTGCTAAACAAAACCAGGCAATTGTATAGTAAATGTTTATCTTTCTTACTCTTAACAGTTTATAGTTCCTATCTACTTTAGAACGTTCTCGTTGCTCACATGTACTTTATTTTTTGTGTTTCCTATTTCTTAATACTTTGCTTACTTTCTGGAAGGCATTTGTCTGTAGATCCACATCTCTGTCGTTTCGAGTTTTCTCTTCATCTATGAGAATATTTTCCAACATTTACTGCAACATAGGAGATTAGATATTATATAGCAGTTCAAAACTCTTTTCTTTGTTTCCTTAGGACATTTTCCTGTCCCTTAATACTTTGCTTACTTTCTGAAAAGCATTTGTCTTTAGAACTATATTCCTATCGCTTCAAGTCTCTGTGAGGAGACTTTCCAACATCCACAACCATATAGGAGATTAGATATTATATAGCAGTTCAAAACTTTTTTCTTTGTTTCTAAGGACATTTTCCTGTCCCTTAATACTTTGCTTACTTTCTGGAAGGCATTCATCTGTAGAACCACATTTCTTTCGCTTCAAGTCTCTGTGAGGATACTTTACAGCATTCACAATCATATAAGAGATTAGATATTATATAGTAGTTCAAAACTCTTTTCTTTGTTTCTAAGGACATTTTAGTTTACTCAGCGTAACAAAAAAAAGAAAGGAAAGCCACCATATATCAGAATAACTAGCAGCAACTCATTTCCTTGGAAATTGCGACTTGCAGTGAAGATTTCGTCCCTTATGGATAATATGAGAGTCGTGTACACCAAAACCAATTGCAGAATCTTCTTTGATATTGTGTTATGGCCGCAGTTTTTAATTTGCTTTCCCCTATTTTGAGGTCATATTTAATATGAGTTAGGGACATTGTTACCGTAATCAGCGTTTATTAATAAAATCTTTTTAGTCTTTTACTTCTTAATTTAGATACTGGACAGGCCTTTCTTTCTTTCTTTCTTTCTTTCTTTCTTTCTTTCTTTCTTTCTTTCAGCAGTTATGTCGCTATATTTGCACACTACCTTTCTTTCTGTCAGCGGTTATATCTACACATTTTCTTTCTTTCTTTATCTATATCTACACTCTTTCTTTCTTTCTTCTTATATCGTCTTTAAAACTGTTCTTTCTTTCTTTCTTTCTTTCTTTCTTTCTTTCTTTCTTTCTTTTTACTTATATCGTCTTTAAAACTGTTCTTTCTTTCTTTCTTTCTTTCTTTCTTTCTTTCTTTCTTTCTCCCTTCGTTCCTTCCTTCCTTTCTTTTTTCTTATATCGTCTTTAAAACTGTTCTTTCTTTCTTTCTTTCTTTCTTTCTTTCTTTCTTTTTACTTATATCGTCTTTAAAACTGTTCTTTCTTTCTTTCTTTCTTTCTTTCTTTCTTTCAATTGTATTCACTTTATTTTTTGCTCCTATTTTTCCCAGTTATTTTCACTTCTTCATCCTTTCTTATCGTTGTCCTCTTCTTCTCTTCTTGACCAACATAATGACTACGACTACCCTGATTACAGTGCCCAGTGTCCAGCAAAACTCAGTACGACGTAAACGCCGCTATTCAAGGAGAGGCCATCCCCGGGCATGGTGGTAGGACAAGAGTTGGCTGGTCATGGCCAGTGGGGGTGGTGCTTCTGCCAGGTTCCTACAAGACTTGTCGTGTTTTCCCGGGTACGTAGACGTCTCTTCACCGGAGACCCCTATGTTACTACTTGAGCAACTCTCAGCAAACGTACTTCTCAATTTTCTCTTTCTACTTGCATTCACAGTTATTTCCCTACCAGACGTAATCATTGCAGCGTTGTTGGTCATTGATAGCTTCAAGCAGTCGGAAAAAAGCAACTAAAAAAAATGAATAAATAAATAAATAAAAATAAAACGTAAAAATAAATAAAATGTAAAATAAATACAAAAATAATAAAAAAAGGATAATGCTATTAAAAAAGGCGGGAGGAAAAGAGGAATGAAAAAAAGATAAAAAGGGTGTCAAAGACAAAGAAATACTAAAGAAAGAAAGAAAGAAAGAAAGAAAGAAAGAAATACAAGATAGTGAGAAACCAAGTTGAAAAAAAATAATTTAGAATGAACGAAAGTGGCAAATGAAGAAGAAAAAGAATTATGCAACAGATAGAAATGAAGAAAGAAAAACTGAAAATACATGGAAGAAAACAGAAAAAAAAATGAAATGAAAAAAAGAAAGGGAGAAAAAAGTAAAGGAGCAGAAAAGAAAGAGAGAAATACAAATTAGGAAAAAAACGAAGGAAAAGCGGAAAAGAAAAAGAAAGAAAAAGAAAAAAAAAGAACGAAATAAAGACAGAGAAAATATAAGTGGAAAAGAAGAAAAATGAATGAAGAAAGAAAGAAAAAGAAAGAAAAAGAAATAAACGAAAAAGTGAAAAAGAAAGAAAGGAAAAAGAAAGAAAAAGGAAAAATATTAAGAATAAATGGAAAATTGATGAAGTCATTTGTATAGAAAAATAAAGATGGCGAAAGAAAGCGGGAATGAAAGAAAGAATTAAAAAAAACGAGAAAGGAATCAAAATGATGCTGAGAACAAAGAGAGAGTAACATTATTAAGGGAATGAATAAAAGAAAGAAAAAATTAAATAATTCAAGGAAAAAAGAAGAAAATAATTAATAGAGAAATAACAGGGTAGCAGGAAAAAGAAAGAAAGATAAACAGAAAAGGAAAGAATGGAAATTTAAGCGAAAAAGAAAGAAAAAATGGAAAGTAATTGGAAAAGAAAGACAGACGGACAGAGAATGAGTGGTAAAGAAAGAAAGGGAAGACGCGGTAAAGACAAAAAAAAAAAGAAAAAAGAAAGAAAGGCAGACAGAAGGACAGAAAATAAGTAGCGAAAAAAAGAAGTAAAACAAAATGTAAAGAAAAAAGAAAGAATGAAATGCAGGAAGTAAGTTGAATAGAAAGAAAGGGATTG
>CAHIKZ030002401.1:2947500-2955000 GCA_903632075.3 Acanthosepion pharaonis
ATTAAATGTTTAATTAACTGAGATAATATAAAATGTAATGATAGAGGTAACTATAATTTGAAATTTTATATTTTTTAGTATTAATTTTTATTTTTTTACATCTTATCTTTTCATTTTATTTTTATTATTAATTGCTATATTTGATACTTATGAATTGTTAAAATTATTCTATTAACTCACAAAAAAGAAAAGAAAAAATTAAAAAAAATACCCAAACAAAAACGAATTAAATTATTTTTCTTAACTAAGTAAAAAAAACAAAGTAATAAATAAACCAAATTATTTGATGCATGACACCCAACAAAGTAAGATGAATAGATAGCAAAATTAAAAATGTTTAGCGAACTATTTAGTTTTTAAATCTTGAAGTGATGATTTCTAAAGAAGCCTGTTGAAAGGGACGACGAAACACGGAAGTGAAATGAAAGAATTGCCCACAGCCGAAACCATTTATATTCTTTCTCTAAAGGGTGTCCCCCTTTAGAGAAAGAATATAAATGGTTTCGGCTGTGGGCTTGAATCACGTGAACTCTTGAACATAATGTTACTTATGAAACTCCATACTTAAAAAAAAAAGAACATTTAGACACACACAAAATAATTTTCATTATTGTAAATGTTTTGGTGGGATGATTTGTATTAAGCTTTTTAATTTTCGCTTAGTAAATATAGTCTTCAATTAATAACTTACTAACCTACCTCAAACGATGTTTGTAAGAATTTTAAAACATTTTTGAAACTTTATAATTGAAAAAAGAAAAATGCAAACAATTCTTGTAAAAATTCATTATTCATCGAAATTTTTTCTTCAGACAATAATGTCCTTAATATATATCAGTAAAAAAAGTAAATAAAAGTCTATCTAATTAAATAATTAGATAGTTTTATTTCAGTTTTTATTTTACGATTTGAAGGAGATTTTTAAAAAAGTTGGTGGTAGTTGAAAAATGATTAATTAGGTTTTCCAAGAAGTCCTGCTTTAAAGTAATATAAAACAATGTTTTGACCATTTGAAATTCTAGAAAATTTTGTGAGGGGGGGGGGGCACAGATGTAAAAAAAAAATAACTAAGGTTTTCTAAAAATAGAAATTCTAAAAATAAATTCATTCATTTTTGAATAAGTCCTGAAAGTTTCATTAAAATCCGACGATTATTTGATTTTAGCAAGAATTTCCAAATTAATGTGTCATTTTACCCAAAACAGTTACACGAAAATGTCCATTACCACAAGTCTTACACGGTTGACAGAAAAAAACAAGATTTTTTGCCCCAAATGTCTAGCGTGTCAGAAAGGAGGAAAGATTTTTTTAAAAATAATTAAAAAATATATTCTTCTTTTTTCTTAATAATTAATATACATTTGTTTTCATCTCGCCAGTAGTGTCATGCACAGCACAATCGTCAGGTGCGGATTGACAACTGATTCAAAACTGATGTCAATTTTCAATCAGCACCTGACGATTGCGTTGTGCATGAAACTCAGAGTTTTGTTACCGGCGAGGAAAAATTATTATTAACATAAAGTATATGGCTCTATTATTATAATACATACAGCAATATTTTACTAACACCAGCAGCTACAAAAAAATTGATACAAATAACTTCAACCAAATAAATAAGATTAACAGTATCAATAAATCAATTACTGATGAACTACAGATTAGTGATCGGGTCAGTAAACTACAAACTATTTGAATCTTCCTATACTTGGGTTTTGATTGGTCATTCTAGCTTTTGTAACAATGTTTTCCCCTAGCGGAGGATCGTTAATTAATTTGAAACTTTTAAAACCATTTATTTTATCTTTAACATTATCACTTGATAAGACACCGAGGGTGTTGAAACAAAATGGCTATTTTTGTAGTGATTTTATAAAATATTTATGTTATAATTTTTTTAAAAAAATAATATATATATATATATATATATATATATATATATATATATATATATATATATAAGTGTGTGTGTGTGTGTATGTGTGTGTGTGTGTGCGTGTGTGTGTGTTAATGGATTTATTTTTTAATCTGACATTTTACTTCAAACGTCATAGTATATAAAATGGGTCGTTTACAAAACAACGCACTCGATTCATTAGTCGTAATAGGTCTGAGCATATTTTCGCCTTAAAGAATATGATTTTAATTAAGAGAGAAAAGAATTGTGTGAAGGTGAAAATATATTGGAATAATATTGATATCTTGAATGATTAAAGCAATAACAAGAAACACGCATGTTCAGCTTTCTCAAAAATTCTAAAAATAATACTCTTTTGTTAACTGGATTAAAATGCGAATTTTTGTTATTTCATAAATAAATGATTGTTAGTCGATTTTAGAATTGCTTCGTTTTTCAAAATAATGCCATTTTTCACCTTGAAAGGGGCAACCACTTTAGCAATTAGATCACAGCTCGAGAATAAAAGGAAGTAAGCTATTTAATAATTTATGCTGAAAAATCTGGCAAAAATGATTAATTACAATATAAAGACATCTCATATATAAGCAATTTATAAGTGTGGTCGTAGGGTTGCTGCGCACCTGAAGACCTGATCAGTTTCCTTCATATATCTGGATTAAAAACCGGAGAGGCATTCATTCATTTGTAGTGTATACTTGGGAAAGGAGACCTGACGGAGCCCATCCCTAACCAGGTGTAATCACAGCCGATGTCTTTCAACTTGAAGGCTAGTCTTGAACACGCACACGTGACCGTTGATTCAATCGCGTGAACACTCTGACCTGGCTTCAGTCATCACGGCACTGTCTGCTTCCATAGCTATGGAATCCAGTTTACTGCCATTCTGCTAGATGACCATTAACTGTGCAAGAAGGCTCATCCATTCTTTGACAGGTTTCGTGTTTAATCCTGCTTGGTGTCTAGCCTTGTGGGGAAAAAAAATTAAATACAAAAAAGACTCTATAGCGCCAGCAGAGCAAAGGAAAATAACTGGGCCAATTTTATGAATTATACTAAGATAAATTGATGTTCTTTTCAGTTCTTATGATAATTAGGATATTTTCAAACGTGTCTTTAAATAAGTTTTCAAATTATATTAACGTGTGGTAATTCTAGGGGGATCACTTTATTAGTTAATAATGATAGAAAATCAGTCCCTCATTTTATGTCCAGTAGAATTTTATATTAAAAGTTTTTTTCATATCACGAAAGAAATTACAATATATTTTGTTAATCTTAGGATTATTAGGCTTTCAAATGCGAGTTTTTAAATATATATTTTTCCCAGTTATATTAATTTATATTAATTCTGTGGGGGGATCATTTTGTTACTTAATAAGACTAAAATACTGACCCCCACTTTATGTTATGTGTTCCTTATTTCTTATATAATAAAACAAACTGCATTACTTTTATTTTTTTACCCAGCCTCGTATTAAAACAAGTTTTGTGATGCCATTAAACAAAAGACTATATACGCGCACGTATTTTGTTAGCCTTACGATTATTCTGTTTTCACATGTGTGTTTTTAAATATATTTTTCCCAAATATATTAACAAGTACTAATTCAAGGGGAATCAGTATATTAGTTCATAATAATAGAAAAACGCTCTACCACTTTGTATACAGTTGAATCGTACATTATAAAACAAGTTTGATCATGCCATGATAAAGAAAATGACAATATATTTTGTTATCCCTATGATTATTAGGTTTTTACATGTTTTTTGGTTTAAATATTCTTTTTTTCATTTATATTAATATGTAGTAATTGTGGTGGGATTCTAATCATTATCTATCTATCTATCTTTTCGACCCTAATCATTATCTATCTATCTATCTATCTATCTATCTTATTCTAATCATTATCTATCTATCTATCTATCTATCTATCTATCTTTTCGACCCTAATCATTATCTATCTATCTATCTATCTATCTATCTATCTATCTATATATCTATCTATCTATCTTATTCTAATCATTATCTATCTATCCATCTATCATTTCGACCCTAATCATTATCTATCTATCTATCTATCTATCTATCTATCTTTTCGACCCTAATCATTATCTATCTATCAATCTATCTTATTCTAATCATTATCTATCTATCCATCTATCTATCATTTCGACCCTAATCATTATCTATCTATCTATCTATCTTATTCTAATCATTATCTATCTATCCATCCATCTATCTATCATTTCGACCCTAATCATTATCTATCTATCTATCTATCTATCTATCTATCCTACTCATTATCTATCTATCTATCTATCTTATTCTAATCATTATCTATCTATCCATCTTTTCCACCCTAATCATTATCTATCTATCTATCTCATAAGCTTCAGTCAATACATACCTATCGTTACATCCAGCGAAGTACATAGCTGCCTCTGCCGCGAAACCTTGCTCATTTGGGGGTTTGCTCACGCATTTTATTTTCCTCTCTCTCTCTCTCTCTCTCTCACACACACACACACACACACACACACAGAGACAGACACATTATAAAAATTAATCCCACCTATAAAGCACATCTCCGCATTATTTTCAATGACTTTTTCGCTTTTGATCTGAGGACATTGTTATATAGTTCCTTCTGTTAAACTCGAACCCACTACCAAGCAGCAACGATCAGTAGAAGCTATGTAATGTTCTTCGCGCCACGATGACGCGCCCACACAACCACGCACGAACGCACGCAGATTAATATATGAAATTGTTTTTTTTTTCTTTATAATTCTTATTCGTGAATATGTATTCTTGTGCCTATCATTTTTAGCCGAAACAAATTGGATTGATATCAACAGTATCTGCAAACATGTTGACACAAACACACATGCATGCGCGCGCAGATGTGTAATATAGACAAGAAGAAATACGTACATACACCTGAGTGAGTTAACGCGAATTACATATACGCATTTCATATATATGATTATTATATAAGATGCGTAATTGAATAATAAATAATATATTATGATATTTTATATATCATATAAATTCATCTCCTTTACCTAGAAAGCATTATGGGTAGGCAGTCTGTATAAATTAATGCATAAATGAATATGAATTTTAAATATATATTTTTATTACTTACGAGAGAGTATCATAGCTCATTTGAATTATGTTGTTTGAAAGAATATCTATCTATCTATCTATCTATCTATCTATCTATCTATCTATCTATCTATCTATCTATCTATCTATGTCTGTTCATATATTTCTATCTATCTATCTATCTATCTATCTATCTATCTATCTATCTATCTATCTATGTCATTTTTCTGCTAATATGCAGGCCGGTAGAAGAAAATAAATAAATATACTGTTCAATAAATGATCAAAGCGGCTATTCAAATATGAGTATCCATTAAATAAATCAGGTATAAGTAATAAAACTCTGTCGAATGAATAAAATGTTTGTCTGTGTCATTTTTCATTTAAGAAGGTTTGCTTAAAAGTAACTAAATTTCTTTGTTTAAAGATATTTTTTAATTTAATTTCATAGTCGTTCGGGCCATTTTTGTGTTTTTTTCGGGAAGAATAAAACGATGACTAAAAAATGAAACTAATTTTGTCTACGATTTTGTTTACACACTTGGTGACACATGGCGCAGTGTATAAAGGTGTTGGTTAGATCCTGTGACAGGAGTTAAAGACTGTGAGTTCAATATCTGGTTAAGGCGTTGGAGAACTTTGAGAGGGGAATTAACAGGAGATAACTGATAACTGGCATCCATTAAACATGGCACGTGGAACTAGAACAGTCTACCCCAGTGAGCGAAATTAAGGGTATAGTTCGACATTCCAACCACCTGAAGAAAGGCCGGAGCGTACAACGGTCGAAACGTTGTGATAAATATGGCAACAAAGATGAGGACAATAGTACAAATAATTTAAATAGTGTAGATAATACCTCATCTCAGAAATATTGACAGATACTGAAGGATTTGCAATCTTGAATCGGCACCTTCACGAAAATGATAAAAAAAATCTTTATACCGTGACGAAAACTTGCTACAAATGTAATGAAAATATAGTTTTATTGTCGAAATCTTTGTTATTTTTAAGAGGAATGAACAGAGTATTTTTTAATATTTAATTAAATTTTAAACTCCTTTTTTTTAGAACATTCGAAATTTTGATTAAAAAACGAGTTTTTTTTACTAACTTCTAGCATAGCAAATTTTAGCTTCTTTTTGCGGTGACAGATATTAATTTGGAAATTCTCGCGAAAATCAAATAATTGTCGGATTTTAATGAAACTTTCTGGTTTTATTTACTTTTCAAATTTTTGTTTTTAGAAAATCTTGGTCCCCCCCCCCACTTACTTAATTTTATGAATCCTTGAGAAATTCAACGTGATAATTTTTAGTGACTATATTAGTTAAACTCAGAATTCTTTGAAGAATTTAAATCACCAATTTTTTTCAAAATCTTGAATTTGAACTGAAAAATAAAAAACGCACTAAGACTAAAACATTTAATTAGAGAAGCCTTTAATTGCTTTTATGAATAATATTTAAAACAATATTTTCTGAGGATAAAAAATGATGAAAAATTAAGTTTTACAAGATTTGTTTTCATTTTCTAAAATTTTAAATTAAATAAAGCTTTTAAAATTCATTTTCAATGAAATAAACTCTTAGAAAATATTGTTATTAATTAACACTATATTTACTAATCGTATATTGTAAAGCTTATTACGATCTGACGACCTCGATATTTCTAAAAGAATTTCGATTTGTATGTGTGATATACATGCAGAATTTCAATGTATGGATGATCAAAAGCCTATAACATTATCATTAAAGATCACTTGTTTTAAGGGTTGTCTTCTCTTACGGGAAAAAATCCCCTCATATGAACTTTATCGTCTGCTCCACCATACTTAACAATGAACAAGTTTAGCTGTCAATCAACTGTCACTAAATCGACTAACACGTCAGAAAAACAAGACCACATAGATAAGAAATGTATGTATACAACATTTTATGCTATAAATAAGTAATATTTGTTTCAAATCAGATTAATTTAACTTTAAATTTGCTAATTTCTTTCAAATAACGATTCGGAAATATATATTTTATTTTAAGATTTTTAAAACCGAGAATTAAGTTTTATTTACAAATGTGCAAAAAATGGTCTTTTTATTGATTTTACTGAAAAAAAAATCCATTACGATCAATATAATTTCTGTTTGAAATACTCCACAGAGTATTTTGCTGACAAACAAATTTTAAATCCTTTAGCTTTTAATTAACCCTAAAATGTAAGCTTCAAGAAATGTCTTTTGTTTGTTTACACCTGGTCGAAACAGACCAAATTTCATCTCAACTGCGCAGAGAGATTTATACATTTTTCAGCAAATAGACATCTACGTTCCATTAAGTATTTATTTTACATCCCGATTAAACATGGAGTGGGTAATTATATGAAGCAACGATAATATATATATATATATATATATATATATTAAAAAGAAATATATATATATATATATATATATATATATATATATATATAT
>CAHIKZ030002401.1:2957500-2960000 GCA_903632075.3 Acanthosepion pharaonis
TCATAAGAATCCCATCAAATGCTTTGAGTTATTCAGCTAGAAAGAGAACAGGTTAAAATCGTTTTGTGTCAGCACTACTATGTCTTCCCAAATGAACAATGGTGAGAGGAAAAAGATCATTCAGGCTTTCAGTAATGGTGCCAAAATTCATACTATGGCTTTCATCTTCAAAGTTCATTCAAGAACCGTCAAGAGAACGGTGAATAAATTTTAAAAAGTGGGAACAGTAGACAGGAAAACTGGATCAAGAGGTCAAAACAGCAAGAGGGGTCATCATTTCAACTTAGAGCTAAATACATTTTTATTGTTCAAAGTAGAGTCTAATAGTGTTATAAAAATATCGGAGAATTCCAGTAAGATATCTTTAATCATTTCTAAGATTCAGTAGTTCAAAGCTTAATCTAACAATTGAAAATTTTGCTGTTACCCCCGGTATATATATATATATATTTTCATAATGTATGACGTCATTTGTTTACATTTGGATACGCATCGAGCAGATATGAATGAAAATCATGGAGAAAATCATTTAATTTTAGTTTAAAAACATATATATATATATATATATATATATATATATATATATATATATATATATATATATATATAGTGTGATAGAAAAGTAACTTCCCATTTTAAAATACTTATAATTTATGTATTAACTATAATTTTTACAAAAAATTGATATGGAAGGAAAGCTTTTAGCATGAAGTGTTATTTAAAATTCGATATGGGAACCAAATTTCACTACCAGCTTCACGAGCCGACCAGGAATCGCGTCAACTGATGTCACCAATAACTCTTGTGGTATGGAAGACATAACTTCTTGTATTCACCCTCCAAGTTCTTCCAAAGACTTGGCTTGGTATCGTAGAGTTGCTCCTTTAAGTAACCCCAAAGAAAAAAAGTCACAGTATGTTAAGTCAGGACGCCTGGCTGGCCAATCATACATAAAATAGGGAGTTACTTTTCAGTTACCATATATATATATATATATATATATATATATATATATATATATATACAAGTATATAATTGGTATATACGGAATGAATTCCAATAACCAACAATTATAATCTGATTGTGTTTTTGTTGTTTTGCGCGTGAGTTTAAGACCACATTCACACACTTTAAAATAAAAAAGGAAAAGAAAGGGAAAAGAAAAAAATATATATACATGTATTGTCAAATGACCGGATATATTGTAGCGTCTTGTCGAACGTAATTTCAATGAAGAAATGAATTGAATAAACATATATATTTTTTCTTTTCTCAATAATTTTGTAGTTTTTAAACTTAATAGTGATTAAATTTGGATTTTAAAATTGCCAGTTTTTAATTTTAATATTAAATTTTATCATATAATTTTATAATTATTGGTTAGTATAAATTATTTTTAATATTACACGTATTTTAAAGATCTGAATAGCTATTATAACATGATTTCGCTGTCAAGCTTTTGAATCTTTCTATACTTGGTTTTTGATTGGTTGTTCTAGCTTTTGTAACAATGTTTCCCCCTAGTGTAGGATCGTTAATTAATCTGAAACTTTTAAAACCATTTATTTTATTTTCAACATCATCACTTGATAAGACACAGAGTGTGTTGAAACAAAATGGCTATTTTTGTAGTCATTTTATAACATACTTATGTTATAATTTTTTTTAGAAAAAATAATTATATATATATATATATATATAAAATGAATAGTAATCTTTATTTTGATTAACTTTACATTTTTTATATATATATATATATATATATATATATATATATATATATATATATAGAGAGAGAGAGAGAGAGAGAGAGAGAGAGAGGTGTCAGAATGCGCTTCGGATTATTGGAAAGTTTTGTACCTCGTTACCCCAATGAAATGTAAAAACGTAAAAACGCTGGAAAAACTAAATAAAAAGTTAATTAATTAGTGCATATAAGGTGTTTTTTCTCCCCCTTTCTTTAATTTTCCCCCCTTATATTTCATCTTGGTAATCTATTGTTTTTAACATCGTACGTTGATAATAATTTTTCATATCAACTTTGTTTTAATCTGCCAACGATTATTTTTCTGAAGAAGTGTCGACCGAAAGGTGCCGTAAATATCACCCCTTTTTTTCTTAAACGAGATACTTTTGTATCTGTTTTAACAGTAAAATGGGAAATATAATCCTTATATTTAAAACTATTATACTTACATACGCTCTCTTTCTGTCTGTCTGGGGGTTAAGTGGGGTTAAGAATAAGGAATTGAAATGGTACATCTAATCCACTCATATCTTCTCTCCCCCCTCACTTCCTCACTTCGTTAATTTTACATATGCTTGATGCGGTCCGTCAAAAACGTAGGAATTTCTTTTCATTTTTCATTTCAACCTTTGGAAGTAAAGTGTGATGATCCCGAGCCCTGTTAAAGGGGTTCTGGTGAAATAACTTATTACATGGAACCTTAAAGTGGTCTGTTTTTATTCAAACATATCGGCTCTGAATTTTACATTGAGC